>JASAMV010003864.1:0-46368 GCA_030248065.1 Rhynchonema sp. JSB1_4
TGATTGTCAGGTTCAATCTTAACCACTATGCGACTTGTATTTTTGAAAAAAAACATTTTCACCTGAAAATAGTCTGGCAGAGTACCCACGTTGCTGCAGTTCTGAAACATTTTGGTGACTGCATAAAGGTTTGTGTGTGATCGCGCAACGCAGCATCATTGCCCCGTCACTTTCCCCTTCGAGATTCAGGAAAAAATTTGACCAATTCTTATAAAGTCATTGTGCGAATAATATCACGATCGTTTTTTTGTGCTGATTCAGGGCGAATATTGGAAACATTGGGCTTTGGCACGAAAAGGACTTAAACAGAGTTTTCTTGCGGCAGCAGCGACTTTCTACGAAAAATGGTCACTTTCGGCACTTTTTTGGGTCAAAAAGTCATTTCTTAGGGGCGCCTGTTCCAAAAAGCTAAAATTTCCCATACCCCGGCCCGATTTCCCATACCCCATACCATTGGCGTTTATCCTCCAACCCCCCTAAACTACACCACTGTCAACAGGTAACACAACCACGATAACCCCTCTCCTAGCCCCTCCACTAGCACGTTACCATAACATAACAAACATCTCTGCCATCGAAACGGACAAAACTCACTGCTGTTACATTATAGCATCTGTAATGGACTTTGTTTTTCTTTTGAGATTTTACGCACATGCGCGTGGTGAGCCGTGGAATAAGCTGGGACCTCTCACCATCTATTACTGTCGTTTATTTGTTTTGTTTGGTCGAATTCCTGCTCGCCCTTGCCGTCATCATGTATGGCACCTATCAGTCGTTGTTTGGTTGGTGGATTACAATTTGACAAACTTGATTATTTTCCAGATGTGGTGGCAATTAAGTCAGGGTGTCTGGTGACTTCAGTACGAACTGGTCAGATCAGAACACCAAAGCATCTCTATTTGCTTCCATCTCTGGTTTGATCGAAAAATGCGATCAAAAGTATCGATTGATTTGAATCTCCGCATCTGCCTTGCTAATTCAGGCCAATGGTCGGTGCTGAGCGCGGTCGTGCTAGCGATCCATTCGTATTTCAACGTTTGGCGCCGACTGCAGTCGGGCTGGTCGAGTTTCCAACATCGACGCAAAGCTGTGCACAATATAAAACTGTTGGCCGAAGCATCCGCCAGCCAACTGCAACAACATCAGGACGTGTGCGCCATATGTTTCGCGGTGAGCGTGGGCGGGTGGATTGTTGTTTGTTGTTCTCTATTTTTTGGCTTATATTGGTGTGGTTAACGTGCATCGTCAATGGTGATCGTCAACGCAGCCCATTGTCATGTATAAAGTAAAAGCAAACTACGCCAACACGAGCCCGATTTCGAAGGTGGTGTGTGTTCAAAACGATCAGAAAGAGAAAATCATCATGCTCCACTTTGTATTCTTCAACGTGTAACATTTCCCAAATCAGCAGCCACGTATGAATGTTTCACCAATCTGCCAGCTGCAAAATCGGGCTCGTGTTCGCGTAGTTTGCCTTTAACATTGCGCCAACACGAGCCAGATTTCGGAAGTGGCAGACTGGTGAATCATTCAGACGTGGCTGCTGATTTGGGGGACGTTACACGTTGTGGAATGCAGTGTGGTGCATGAGGATTTTCTCTTTCTTTGCGCTTTGCAAGTGCACAACCTCCAAGATCGGGCTCGTGTTGGCGTCGTTTGTCTTTACATTTCCTTGCGCTCCTGGCTTTGGTCTGACTCTCTTGACGACCAAACAGTTAGCCAACTTTTGTCCCGGCTGCGACCGACGCGGCGCCGGCTCTTGAATATTGACCTCTAGTTTGTTGAGCAAACGCCACTGTTGAGTGGCGAGGCAGACGTCGGCGTTGTCGCAATGCGTCCACTCAGGCTTCATATGGGCTCAAGTGGTCAAATCGTTTCGTCAACCGAAAGCTGCGAGAAATAAAACATTGGGTTGACGACTCTAGTTGGTGAGTTGACGAAGTGATTCCACCACTTGAGTTGACCACTACAATATAAGCATTCATATGGCTCGCTTTGAATTGAATCCGACCAATCACAAATGCATGCACAAATTGATGCAGCCAATGAGCACCGCCCGCGTCACTCCATGCGGCCATTTTTTCCACGGTGTCTGCCTGCGCAAATGGCTGTTCGTGCGTCTGGCCTGCCCGATTTGTCATCTGTCGATCGACCTCGACCCGGCCACCAACAGGGCTAACTCCTCGCGCATGCGTGCCCGGGCGGAGGAGGGGTACTCGTCGGATGAGGATGGGCCGAACAATAATGGTATGGGTGTTGGGGGGGGGGTCATCAGTGTTTTTTTTCACACATTCGACCACTTGCAAGCTTATGGCAATCTAAGTCGACTTGTAGACTGTTACTTGTCAGGTGTCATTGCGTATTTCGCAGAATAAATGCCAAATACTATAAATTCCAAGCAATCTCCGTTCCCCCCCCCCCCGCCCCCCCCCCCCCCCCCCCCCCCCCC
Organism: Rhynchonema sp. JSB1_4; assembly: GCA_030248065.1. NCBI lineage: Eukaryota > Metazoa > Nematoda > Chromadorea > Monhysterida > Xyalidae > Rhynchonema > Rhynchonema sp. JSB1_4. The sequence continues at coordinate 2,450 of JASAMV010003864.1, forward strand.
CCCCCCCCCCCCCCCCCCCCCCCCCCCCCCCCCCCCCCCCCCCCCCCCCCCTCATTTTGGAAATTATTTTTATTCCCAAATAGAGCCCCATGGGGTCTTATTCGAACCATCTTCCGAATAGAGCCCCATGTAAAATTTTTGTACTTTTCGAATATTGTTCGTACCTGATTGCAACACGTTTTTACGTCTGATAGACGCTTTGTATAGACTGTATTTTGGGTCTATATGCATGAAAGGCGAAGATTTTGAGCGAAAAGTACGAAATATCATGTAAAATAGCTCGTTTTGCTCCTTTGTTATCGGTAAACTTAGATCACAAAATGAGTACCAAAACAGATTTGAGACTTAAAAATCCCAAATAAATACTCGTTGTGTATAAGCACATCAAACATTACTGAAAATGTTCATGGAGGGTAGCTTATTAGGAGCTACTTGGCTAATTAGCTCCTGTTGTTGTTGACCCATTCGTTCGGTTACTTATTTAGCAGTTCCCCAAATGTTTGTCCTTGCTGTTTCAGGCAACGTCGACCTTCGGGCGGCCGGTTCGAGACAGGCACCCGATCATGTCGATCAATTGTTGCCCGAGGACAGTTCGAGTGACGATGACAGGTTCATGATGGATGCGGGATGGGGCGACTTTGTCAGATGAAAATGGGACTAATTGACTTAATTATTGAACGACAGTGTATCCTATTTGTAGTGGATGGAGCCCTCTACATTTTGGATAGTGCTGGACACGATCTTGAAGACCGATCAGACATCAACCTCGTAATTGCCGCCACTGTATATGGCGGACATTCTTTATAGTCCAGAAAATGTCCTGTGCCGATCATGTCTGTGCAAAGAGGCTAGACTGTATTATTGTTTTTGTGATGGTATTCAAAAATCTGTTTCAGTTCAATTACTACTTCAGGTCAAATCTGGATGCTTGTTAATGCGCTTTACCAAAATTGATTTGACACACATGCCGGTTGTTTTGCCATGAATCAATTTTCGTCATTCTATAATATTTCTTCAAACATTCATACATTTTTCTTATTTGTACTTTTATGCGGGTTGACATTGACATTATTACTATTCACTGTGCTTTGTTGGATTTTCATGTTTCGTTTTACTATTCCGCTTATCTGGCTGTCTGAAAATATTTTCAAGTGATGTTGGCGGAATAGATTTTCTTGTTTCACCGCTACGCATGTGGTTTTGCTTCAACATGTTTGCACCTTGCTTGTGCACGTTCAATGCATGTTTATCACGTTACGTATTTATTTATTCTCGTGATTGTTCTATGATCCGGAGTGCTTTATAGTTTGATTCATAACGTGTGAAATACAAAACGTTAAGACGTCAACGTACTTTACACCCGTCAAACTTCACTTTGCTCAAATCGTTGAAGGCAAATGGAAATGAAAGCAGGTCAGCCGTTCGGTTCAATTTTACAGCGATTTTTGCAGGCACTAAATTAGCAGCGTCGAATTTCAAAATCGGGGCAGGTGATGCTGCTTGATTGCTACTGGGTCATCAAAAAATCGCCTGTGTTCTGAATGTGGGAAGGCTGATCATAAGAATAACGAATTCAGGATCACGATGAAAAATTCTGTGCCACGGACTGCGTGCGGTGCACAAAACAGTGGGTCCTGAAGGCATTCGGCTTAGACCTACATTGCCCTCAGCAAATACATGTATCTGTTTTTTTTGCCAAAGTGGGTGCTGTCCTTCGAAAACCGCTGTTTTGGACCCGGCGGTTTTGTCCGTGACATGTACTCGGAAACGATTCCAAACGAATTGCGCCCCGGGCTTTTGGCATTTGGGAAAAGCTTTGTCTTGAGAGAGACAAAACGCAAATTATCGACTTCGCCTAAGCCTAATAGTGTAAGCCAAAGCCTGTAAGCCCTTAGAAAAAGGGAGATCTAGTTTGAAACTGAACTGGCTTTTCCCGAAACGCGGGCTCTTGCCGATCAATTCACTACAAATAGGGTTGACTGTATGTAATGTGCCACAACATTTTTCATCGAATCACATTCCATTACGCCTTCTGCCTGACATACTCGGCCGTGTAGTCATCCTCTCCGTGATTGGTCATTGTTTGAATGGTCATCTCCATATGATCTGGACCAACCACTCGAATCAAGCGCTCCAACTGAAACATCAACTTAATGCATTCAGGGCAGCGTAGCAGCAGGCTCAACAACGTGAAACATCACTGAGGATGACCTGGTGCACTTAATAAAAGCACCCAAGCCAACCTAAAATAAATTGCTCATGGTTCAGCATCACTGGAACAAGCAAGCTCACCTCAATCGGTTTCGGCTTAGACTTCGACCAAATTCAAGGCTTAGAATTGCTACCCAAGCCTATGCGTATGAAAAAAAGTTTGAACAGTAGGCCAAACTTAGCAATAAGCCTGCGTCCAGTCCAAACCCAGACAACCGTAGTGGAAGGGCGAGCTATAGTAATTTCTCAAATTCGCTGCTGACAGTAAGTACTCCCCATAGTTAATGTCATGTTCTAAACCCGAAAATCAACTTTTGACACATTCGGGCAACAGACGCACGTGCAGCTTGCCAGGCAGCTGCGCGCAGACGTTTCAGAACTGCGCGTGCTTAGCGTTCGGGTCGAGAACGTGACAGTAACCATGGGGCGTACTTTACTGTGAATTTGGAAATTTACTATACTATACCATATTACCGGTGTATCGCTTGCAGTCAACGTTGGTTCTATGTATCTAACCGCAAAACATCCTGATTTTATAAGGTGTACCAATACTGATGTGCGATCGATGAACAAAAGCGTTTATTACAGTGTGGCCAAAAAGTATATCTCAGCCCCCCCCCCGCGTCCAACTCACAGCGTCAACAACCAGGTCATCCTTTCCACCATTCATTGTGAACGAACGTTTCATGAATTGTTTGAGATGCGTTCGAACCTGTGGCCCCCTCGCGATCAGCCCCTGCTCCATCACCGAGTAACCTGCAACACACAAATTTGGGCACCTCTGATTTTCAGTCTGGGTCGAGTGTGAATATTTGCATGATCGTTGTTCAATCAGTGAGTCAAACGTCACAGTGAAGAAACACGCCATTTTCTTGCGTGCGGAAGTGGTGGCCGGGGAATTGAGCAAAGCCCGTTTGAGCAAGACCACCTTGAGCAAGAAAAAAAGAGCAGACACAAAAGAGCAGAACTCTTATTTTGTTCACATCGCTTAGGCTTAGGCTTATTTTGTTATCAGGCTTAGGCTTAGGCTTTGTAGTTTTGTGTTTGGGCCAGCTCTTTTGGACTCTGCTCTTTTTCACTTGCTCAAAGTGGTCTTGCTCAAACAGGCTTTGCTCAATTGGCCGTCCGCCGCGGAAGTTGTGGACAGAACCAAGTTGATGTTGTATGCAAGCAATCATATTCATTGCGCGCAATTCTCGAAACTATTGCATAACGCTTCAACGTTGCAATAATGCTTCCTATTTCGAATTTTGCACTGCAGAATGTCTAGCGCCCATTCTGTGAACATCTGCACGCCAAAATGTGCAATCAAAAATGCTGCGCGCGTATAATCGCGACCGCGAGAATTCGGCCCATTACCTCCCCCCCAACCAACCGGCACTGCTGGTGGTCATCATTGCCGTGTGCCATCTGGGATCAAATCGCGTCGCATTGTTCACCGGCAGAAAGCCGTAGTCGGTCTGGTATTCGCGGTTGTTGTCGGCGTAGTCGAGATAGTGCATTCTGTGTGTTTTTCTAAGTTCATCATTTCGTGACGGGAAGAACATGCGTAAATTCATATGTGGTCAACGCATATTGTCAACGTAGCCTGATGCTATGGGTGGAATTTTCGAAACGGTGTAAAGGTCAGTTGGGCGTACAGGTCGGTGTAAAGTTCGGTCGAAAGCTCGGTCGGCATAGCTCGGTGTAAACGTGAAACATTGCCTGTTATTAACGTGGAATGTTTCAAGTTTACACTGAGGTCTATCACACTGAGCTGTCGAGCGAGCTTTCCACCGACCTTTACACCCAACTGACCTTTACACCGTTTCGAAAATATCACCCTATGTGTTTCATCGCGCTGATTTAGGGCTCCTGTTGCTTTAGCCACAACATTCCACGAAGAAAATCACGCGTGGTGTTGGTCTTTGGGTCACGTGACCACCTGGTGCATTCGCACTGACAATGACGTGGTGCACCGCCGTCTGCGAGAGCGGGTGGAAACGGGTTGGTGGGTATAGCAATCTTCCCAATGGGAAATAATTCGTGGGGAGGAGGGCGGTGGATTTATGGGCAAGCAATATCTCCGGTAGCTGATGTTTCACGATCCAACGGTACCCGACAACTGCGCACTTACGTGATATTGAGCGCTCGTGACCCGAATTTCGGGATTGGATTTATGCCAAAATCGATAATATCAGGGGGCAGAAACACTCGGGGCGGTGAGCCGCGCCAGGCTCGAAGTTGCCAAACCCCCACCAGACCACTGACTGGGCGCAGATCGAACGGAATACGGGTGACGTCGTATTCTACAATGGATTGCGCAGTGTAATTGTTGCAATTTTGGTTGTGACCAACAATTATTAACAACGCGATTCGTGTTCGGTTACAAGCACTTTTGGCGGTATGCGGTTTGCGTTAGCATACGGGTCGGGTGTGGTGAGTATCGAGTTTGACTTTGACCTGGATACAGCCTTCAAATTATATAACACACCGGCGAAAGCTCAGCCAGCTGACCACATGTGTGTGTGCATGAACATTGTTTGCTTCCCAGCCAGTGCGCAAGTACGGCTATGACTGTGCAATCAGCAAAAATATTTTATGCCATGTTGTTGCTGTCGCCTTCAACATTACCTAGAGAAATGCGTCTCAAAGCAGCCTCATGCACAGCAAGCGTCACTGTGGATACTGTACATAGCAGAATCGTCGCATTTAACAATATTTCCCAGTGGAGTATTCTTTGCTAATCTTTCTCTCTTCTGAAACAATGGAAGCTATTACAAAGCGATTAGTACTTACTGTCGACGTGTTGAAATCCACCCACATAACTGAAGAAGCACACGAACGGTGCGAGTAAGTATCGCATGCTGACACGAAATTTTGTTCGTAATTCTGATTGGTTTCACTGAAAATGCACGTTTGTCAGAATTGTGTATTTTTTGAAGAGCAGCGTGTGAGAATTAGTATTTCAAACATGTAAAGTTGTGTAAGCTTCACAGTCGAATATCTGAAAAATTCTATTATCATCAGATCAAAAAAACTGAACGTGCATTTTGTGTGTGTTGTTGTTATTGTTGTTAATAACAGAAACAAAACTTTTAACACCGATCAATACAAGTGTTCGCACAAGGCGATACACATGTACAATGTAGACAAATAAAAATAAATACAAATAAATATAAACATCAATTATTTTATTTCTCACGTCCATAGTGCGTGCACTTTCACATTTCGTGAAGCATTTCATGTCACAAAGTTGAGACGTCTGAGGGCAGGCTGACGACTGCAACCTGTACTTTCGTAGGTTTTGAATGAATCTCAAATTTTCCAAGTTTACTAGTTCATACTAATCATCAAGAGGAAGAAAAAATGTGGATTTATCCGCTTGGACCCCTATATTTTGATCTCTGTCATGCCGAATTTTTCTGCCCTGCTTTCACAATTTGTTTTTGTTACGCACGCGTTGAATTCAATCAAAATTACGCACAACAATTTAGAAAATACAGCCGAAAATGCAGCAATATTTGTGTCCAGTTCTGTACGTGTGGGTGTGTGTCTGTATCACGCACGTATTTGTTTCGCTTAACATTCACAGGCCCCAGCGAAAATATGGAGCAAATTTTATGTGCATGGTTGTTGTTTTTGGAAGTTTTTCACGCCACGCACTCCTATTGCACACAGAGACACACGCGCGCGCCAAGCGCGAAAACTTTCAACACTTTTGCGTAACAGATTACATTATGGCCACTGCCCTCATGATAAAGAAAATTGTGTTCAAAATATGGACGCAAGGTTTGACTATAGCACTTTAGTCTCTGCAGTTCATTTCACACCGGTTTTTTTATCGTATAACTTTCGTTTTCAGAAAGTGCCGACAATTTTTGTGCGAGCGATTGTGTGTGCACGCGGGCAAAAGTCTCGTAACTAATAAAGTGAAAGTGCACTTGAACCACAACGAAAGTGATAACAGGATTTTGTGATTGCGCTGTTATGAGATTACTTGTTTTGATCGTTGTTGCGTTGTTATTTCTGGGTGATTTAGTTTTGATCCCATTTTGGCTTGTGAGACAAAATGGCGCATGCAGATCACATGGAAAATATAGCATAAAAACGGCCTGAATTGCACAACGCCCACCATTCTGCTCAGATTTTTGTCAAACTTCAAAACAAGCGGTGATGAATACTGATTCGTTGTATTTTAGTTTCCCAGCAGTGATGCCCAAGAAAGACAGACACCCTGCTGAGCACAATGAAACCAACAGTGATATGCCAGAAAGAAGAGGTGTCCTTCAATGGCACATGCAAGGTGTGGCATAGTCCCATTTACGCAAAACGGGAAATGATAATAAAATCACGGGGCACAAAAAGAAGTCGTTATACGATTATTACATTTATAACCATTCAAGCAAATGGTTTGAGTTGCAGATACCCCGTGAGAGTGAGAAATGGCGCGTAAGACTGCAGGTGCATGCACATGTATAGTATGTTCTGTTGATTGCAAGCATGAAAGAGGCAAATTGTTGCGCGCACCTTGCATGAGGACAAACTGCTCTTTGGTCAATATAGTCTGGAGCAAGCACAAGACATACCGGTAACCATAAATGGAACTCTATGCATACACAGCTCCAATAAACGTAATAAACCTCGCCTATGTGAGATAACTTTAACTCGCAACATGCGACTTGTTTGAAGTATTACTCTTTCAAAGATCACAAAGAATGAAAATAATGGCTTTGAGGTGAATAAATGTGTCGTTTACAGATTGATCTCACGCATCTGGGCAGCTGTACTTCCCAGTCATGCGCAACATTTGACCTAACAATACATGCATGCCATCAACATGCAACCATGTGAAGACGCCAGCAATCCCTCAAGGGCAGATCCACACACGTCGTCATTCAAGTGAATTTTATGGCAGCCTTCTGTGGTGCCGGGCGTGTGAACCATAAGAATTCATTTGTCGTTTGACTCGGTGGTGCAGAATTTTCTTTTGTGACTATTTTCGGTTTCCACACTTTTTAAAATTATTGCAAGTTCCTTTTCGCACATGTTTCACCGACGCACGACTATGAACTGAAGGTTTCCATGCGAAGTAACGCCTCAAGTGAATTTTGATTTGGTGATAACCAAACTGTACGTTGAGTTCTGCCGTCAATAGTAAGCAAATTACGAACTTCGTATGTAAGAAATATACAACTGCCAACCGCTTTCCTGAAAATTTTGCTCCTCATTCATTCCTTTCATGCTTCTCATTAAACTGAGAACATCATACAGTGCAAAAAAGGGAATACAAAAGCTACCATAGTGTGCACCATTTGTGCTTCTCGATCCCGCGCTCAAAATCGACCTGGTAAGTGCAGATTTAGAATTGCCACTTAAAGGGCTCGGGACACAACCGAAGGAAGGGCAGCAGAGCGTAGTGTTATACATCATTGGAAAGCACTGCGACAGCATATGTCACGCACAAATGTTAAGCTCCTCAGAGATTCGCTATCTCTTGGTAGAGCGACTTTTGATTCCAGAAAAAACTGAATTTTTTCACAACTTGAAACGACCGAGGCAGAAACCCCAAATGAGTTGAAAGTCAAGTAGCACGTGGAACGGATTACAACGGCTTCTGGATAACTTATCATGAGAACTTCAGCCGCTCAAAGCATTGCTTCACTCGGTGAGGGTGCGAAACATTCCAAAAATCGGCCATATTTTTCGAGGACACAGGTTTGTCCCTAAATTTTGAGGCCGTGCTTTGTGTTGCAGAAATGAAAATACAACAGAAAAACAGAGCATTGTCGAAAGTACCAGAAAATAAGGTTTTTAAATTTGGAAACACTTTGATAGCGGCGTGACGGGCCAAAAAGACCTAAAAATTGCCCCTAAACTGCATAGTTGCATTCATTGACGGAAATGTGATGTAAATAAGCCACGTATTGCATTGCATTGGAAACGAGAAAGTCAGATAAACGCACAGTCCAACAATCTAGACGAGTTTCAAAACTTCAAACTCCATGGTCCGGCTGCTACAGCCATGCCAGCCTGAATAAGATATTTAGCTATAAGTCGTTGCTGTTAAAGATTATTGCACATTTGATAACATCAACCGATGTAGCTTCAACGTAGCTATCGAACGATATATAACATGTCCATACTATCTCTTACTGTGGGCAAGAAACGGTCAAAATTCCGAAATCGCACATTTCATGGTGACGTGACGGTTCATTCCAGAATCGTCAAAAAGGCAATTTTTAGCCTCTGCCCTTAAGCGTAAGAATTTATTGGGGCTTGTTATATATCGTTCGAAAGCTAATCCCGAGATATATTGTTCGGTGCTGTCACATTTACAATAGCTGTTAACAATAAGCATTTATAGCTGAATATCATATTCAGATTAGTATGGCTACCCGGATAGATCTGTAGACCTTGGGGTCTTCGGACCCTGATAGGTTGTTAAAGCAGACGTTTCTCTCATTTTTTTGTTTCCAATCCGATACAATCTGTGGCCTTTATGTGTCACAATTCTGGCGATGAATGTAACCACCTAATTTGACGGCAATTTAATGGATTTTTAGGCCCTTCACGGAGCTAGCCACGAGTTAAAAAATTCGAAAACCTTATTTTCTGGTACTTTCCACTATGCTCTATTTCGCCATTGCATTCTTATTTCCGCAGCGCTAAGCGTGGCCTCAAAATTTAGGGACAAACTTGTGTTCTCGAAAAATAAGGCCGATTTTTGGAACGTTTCGCACCCTCACCGTGTGAAGCAATGCTTTGAGCGACTGAAGTTGTGATGGTAAGCTATTCAGAAGCTGTTGTAATCCTATCCACGTGTTACTTGACTTTCAACTCATTTGGGATTTCTGCACCGGTCGTTCCAATTTGTGCAAAAATTCACTTTTTCCTGGAACGAAAAGTCGCTCTCCCAAGAGATAGCGAATCTCCAAGGAGCTTAAAATTTGCGCGTGACATAGGCTGTCGGAATGCGTTCCAACGGTATGTAACAATATGTCCTGCTACCCTTCCTTCGGTTATGTCCCGAGCCCTTTAAAGCCAAAATCAAAAGATTACCAACCAAAGCATTATCATGAAAGAATTACACGAGCACTTTTATCTCACCATGAACACAATATTCAACAGAACACTAAGTGTTAGAAACACTGACATTAGAATATCGAGATCAAGAACACGAGAAATGACACAAAATCGCATAAAAATACAGGACACAATACAGTACATAGACAGATATCGCAGCAACGTATTCATGAACTCTGCCCAAATCGGGCATGAGTGCAGAAAACAAACAAATATGCACTGGGTGCAGTAATACTGGTTTCGCTCTGTTTTCGCAGTCAGACCGAGGCGTCAGGGATTGTCAGTGGTGCGAACGCCTCTGGTAAATTTGTCTCAGAAGCCCCTCTGCCGGCAGAACTTTTTTCTTTGCTGCGGCACTCTTGCGTGGGCAGTCCCGCAGAATATTCTGCCGATCAAAATTGAGGGTTTCGATTTCAGGGTTAGGCTTAGGCTTAGGTCTGCATTTGTCATTAGGCTTAGGCTTAGGCCGGTATTTGTCGTTGTTCTTGTCGTTCGGCTTAGGTTTAGCACTACCACTGAATATATGGATATCCTGGTGCAAGCCCAAGTGCAAACCTGAAAGAAAGCCTGATAAAATGCAGAATGTGGCTGGACAGAAATATATTCCGCAGGAGCGCCCACCTAATTATCATGATTTTTATGATTAGTAAAGAACAGAAACACACAACCCTGAATGCAAAACTTGAGTAGGGATTACAAATCTTTCAAAAATATTTATCGACAAAAACAAACATATTATTTTGAACGCATGTTGTCAATATACGTTCAGTCATCGGTCTGCACCTGAATGTCACGTTCCTTCACCACACTTGGTCCAATCAACCTGCCAAGTTTCCATCCCTTTTTGTCTTCTTTGGATTCGAACAGACAAACCACGTGCGCCACCTGTTGACATGCCAGGATTAAAAAATGAAAAGAAAATGAGCCAGTCACCGCAGGTCTTGCGCATAAAGTGGAGCTCACCAAACGTCGAATGAAGCGCCACAACGCCAGCCAGACGCATAACGTCCACAGCACGACGCTGATCTCCAAGATGGCACCCAAAATGTTCGGCACTTTCACGGTTGTGGTCACGAAAGGAGTGGAGTACGCGACAACTAATTGGGCCTCAAACGCCGGTTCCAGAGACGTGCGGACCGGCACCGGATCCATTTTGCCTTCTCTGGCTGTCACCTGGTAGCTTTCGGTGACCTGTGTGGCCGTGGTTCTATGTTTGATCAGATGCAGAACTTTTACCTTTATGTCAGTATAATTTTTTAACGTAGTCCATAACTTTGGTCCAGCGAACTTATGTCGCCTGCGATGCTGTGCATGTACGGTATACAGTTGTCACATGTTAAACGTGAGTAATAAATAATCGGACTATGTCAAGCCAAGTGACCCATCCGATATCAAATAATGTCATGCCAAAGTTGTATGTGACTTTTTTAATATTACAATTTCGATGTTGCAGTGGATGCCACTAATTCTGTCCATTAGAAAGCATTTGCAATGTTTGCTCGGGAAAGAACTCTTGTTCTGGCCAATATTCGAAGCCTGAGTAAATTTGAAATGCTGCATGTTCCGTTAATGCGACCAGTCACGCAACAAATGCTACATAGAAGTCGATCCCGCTCATCGTGTTTGATGTCAGTCACAGGGTCGTATCAACTTTGAAAGCGTCTCCACCGGCATGGACCAGGCAGACAAATTTTGCTTGAGCTGTATTTTGCGATATGTATGTATGTAGTTGACGTATGTAGTAATTTCGCCCAGCGTAAAAGGTGTGCCCGTGCACAATGAACAACATTTACGGTGGTCGAAGTTAGCACGCAAACTCTGTCGCAAAAACACAGCTCAACGAAAATTTGACCGTGTCAGCCAACGAACAGCCAAGTCAATGACACTGGATTCGCCCTTCAAAGTTGATGCAGTCCATAGTGAACCGGCCCACAGCCATTTCTCCATTTTTTCACGACAGGCAGGTGCACCAGAACATCGTCGGGGTGTGAATGCACCTACATAAGATTGTCGCTCACCAACCGGTCTAATCGGGGGCAAGCAGAACTCCTTGTCTCGTCCGGTGCTTGGACGCGAGCCAGCCAACCAGGCCAGAGGTCGATGTTTGTGATCGGCGTTGGCACGTTGCCAACTTTCGATCACGTCGCGCCCACAGTTTGTTACCACGGTCAGGTTGCACAACGTTAAATTAGTATCGGCTGCAAAATCGACGCTGATCTGGGATTGATTGATGAATGATTTTGGGCGAAATCAAACTTGATGATCGGCTGATTCCGCGCTTGACTTTTTGAGTTTGAGATTTGTCAAATCCACTAGTTTTGACCAGCATGTAAAAGCTGCTCCCAGACGCTATGGCAAAATCTTCACGCTGTTTTTTCGTTTTCTTGTTTTTGTTTCTGCACCTCCAGTGTCAATGCCAAAGCACGAAGGCTATGTTCGTGCCAGATCCTGTTCTACAATAAAAGCTGTTCGAAATTAGTGGCATCAGCCAAGAAAATGTTTTCAAAATGTCCAAAAAGCACGTGACCTAGTCAGGACCGGACCAGACAGAATACAGTCCACTTGATGTTGCCCTTGATTTATGACGACATTTCATATCGCACACCTTCACTGCCCGACCAATCGACATACATGTCGTGGATGAGCTTGCATTTGCACTTGCGTCGCACGCGACGTGACAGACATTCCATCACGCTCTGGTCCTGGGAGATCATGAAAGATACAGGTGGTAAAAACGATTTTTTGTCAAACAATCTGGCCAACTTTGTCGCGGGACACTTGTTTCCATTTGTCCTCGATGTCTTTGGGCGCAAATCGCGTATCGTTGATCACCGATTTCACCAACGATAATTCCAACTTTGTGTTGTGCGCCATTGAGTAGCTCGACATGGTCACTTCGCCGTTCTCGATCAGGTAAACGTCGAAGCCTGGCACCTGAGAAGTGATGACGATGACTACAGTGGTCATGATGTATCGGATACCAAAATGAAGCTCGATAGCTATTGCGTCATGACCGAGTCTTAAACCAAATATTTACCTTATGAATTTAGTGCAGACTTGCAAGAAAAACTTTGTGAAATCAATGTGTGGTCGGGGTTTGGAAGATGTACATACAGCAGCCATGATTACCGAGTTTGGCAAAGCGGAGTGCGTTTTATGTGTTTTCAGGAGTTTGATGAAACATCAGCTCGCTAAGCGACATATGTACATACGTATGCCAAAGTGCTGAGCAGTAAATATGGTTCTTCACATTATGATGCACATTCATGTTCCAATTCCTTTTTATAAGTGAGTTTATGAGCCTAATCTGACATGGGACTCAAAACACTTTTCATTCTCGAATGCCGAGTGATTCTCACCATATCACTCGTGATAATATTCGACGCTTCAACCACATTCAACGGAAACCGTATGTCCAACTTCACGGCGTCGTCCTGCCCCGCAGCCGAACTCCTGGTCTTCGCCCGGTGCGCAATCAACCAGCACACACCCGTCGGGGTCGGGTAGGGCTCAATCAGGGAACAACAATCACTGGGGGTGTTGTTGGCTTTGAGGTTGCAACCCCGCACCGTGGATTCACACTGATAGAGCAGGGGGTCGAGATAGGTTCGATTCCAGGCATAAGTTCCGTCGAACAGAGGAAAGAAAGTCTCAAAATTCAGATGTGCGTTTCGAATGGAATCCTGGGTCCAAATGCCACCATTCTGTTCCATTGGGTTGTTGAGTCCTTTTATGTATCGAATTAGCTGTTCGCGAATTTGCGTGGGCCACGAAGCGCGTTGTACAATCAGTGACGTGTAGTTGGCCGGCTCGCGATTGCAAATGACGATTTGGGGCAGGGGCATGTTGTAGTGCGGTTTGGTCTCCTGCGATTGGTCCTGCCCGTCACTTAGGTCCGGGGGCAGCGCCATAAGCACTAGGGAGCAATGTATGATGCACAAGACGAAAAGCACCACAGCGATCAGTGACCAGCAGCCAAATGCGAGACATTTGGTGATGCCCGACATTTTTGGCACTTTTTCTGCTGTATTTCTCGTATTTTTACGATTATTTGATTTTGAGTTTCAAACAAGCAAGCTTAAGACGCACAACTACGGCACACGAGACTGATTACATAGACCACCGCGCGGTTTGCTGTTTGCATACATAAACACATTTTTCGCAACACGTACTATGTACGTTCCAAGGTACAGTACATATGTTCGTCTGTAGTCTGGAAACAACTGAGTTGTGCGGTTTGAGGTTCCTAAACAAAAGACATACACACACACGCACACACACGAATACGCATTTCACAGGTCTGTGATGGTCCTTGCAAAGCGCCAGATGCTGTGGTTTAGAGAATACCACCCATCATCTCATGTGCATTGTTTGCAATTAGCTTTTCTTGTGGCTATCAAGTTTCCTTGCTGTGCCGCGCGCCGGCCAGAGTTTCCTTGGTAACGGATTAGATGCACTGGCTACCTGAAGCTTGGATTTTCTTCGGTATGACATAATCGAGACGTGCAAGTGAGTAAAATGTTTGTTTCGAAGTGCGCCCACGATGTGTGTTTTGCGTGGCAGGAAAGGCTACACTCACATTAGATTGTTGCCGCTATTTCTTGTAATAAACATTGCAACAATGCAGCCCTGCGCAAAGGGGCTCGCGCACAAGCGTGTCTAGGTATGCGCAAAAAGAACCATTTTGGGTGGATTTCAAGAGCTAACGATTCATATAAACCTTATTGCACGGTGACCTAATAGGATAAATCTGAGAAAACGGAGTGATTGAGGTGACATGCATTGAGCAAAGAGTTGTCATCTGAAGCAATTGATTCAGTTCAGATGATGATTTTCTCTTAATTTGCACGGAGAACAAAATAAAGTGACAACTTGAACAACACACTATTTGCTCACATGCCCGCAACAATACGAACATTGTGGGCCGCACTGTTTACCGCAAAAAAGTTCACACAGAAGGGACTAAAATAGAAAAATCTTTTGTTGCTCTATATGACCCTTGACTCGGAAAGCGAAGGATGTATGTGCAGTAGCATCTGGACGATCACAGCAACCCTTTTTTAGTTGAAGGGCGAGAATTTACTGTACTGTTCGAAATAAACAAGCTAGTGGCATCACTACCTTGCCTAACATCTATAGTACGAAAAGTTACGTGACCAAGACAAGACCGGACCAAGGCAGGTCGCCAAAGTTTGAGTTCGCTTTGAACGATTTGTTGCTCTCTCTCGCAGCAATGCTTCTCGCCCACCGCACATTCAACATCATCAGGTTACATTTGGCTACAACCGAAAAATTTGCTGGAAATAACATTTAATTTTTTTGTCATTGATCAAGCACCAAGCATGTGAAAAATCAGCTACATGTTAACAGCTTTCAACGGCAGTGGAATTTTTTTCACAAATGATGTTAAACTCTTTTTTAAAACAATCAGGAATGTGTTCACAGCTCGTTGTTGGGTCGGTGCAGTTCCATCAGTTCGGTCTCAAACACCAGCGCTGCATAGGGCGGAATCGAGCCGGGGTAACCTGATTTCGGAGTTTATTTGTGAAAAATAATTATTATTGATTCAAATGCAAAATCAACTGCAGTGGTGATGCCATGTAGTACCTCGTTCCCCATATGCCTGATGGTAGGGAATTTTGAGTTTGCGTTTGTCCCCGACACACATGTCAACCATCCCCATGTCGACGCCTGGAAATGAGGATAACATTTTAAAAAAATTGCGTTATATCGAAAAAAATACGAAGAACTGTGATGATTGAGTTTTTTTGAGAACACGAAGTACCACAATAGAATGTGTCAGATATTGTTATTCCAATATTTCTCGGCAATAATGATTGCCCTCGTTAGGTAACAATTATGAACAACGGTGGATACCGCAGAGAGTTGTCATTTTGTTACCCGGTACTGAAGCTTACGATTAGGCTTAAACCTGGGCTTAGGTTCTAAAAACATTGTTGAGTAAGTGCCAAAGCAATAACGATCAACATCAACTCTTGCGTGAACGAAATCCAACGAAACAACATCGCGCTTACTCAATTTGCATACATTTGGCCACGTGTAGGCTTGGTCCTTCGTTTATGTCGGTACGTACATGTGTGAAGTTTCGGCTCAGGGCTGGGCCCATTCAATTCAAACTCTCAGTCGTAACAATATGGAGCCCATAGAGCTCCGTGAATGACTTGCTAGCGGTGCAAGTGCCACAGTCAGAGCCTGCTGTTCTCAACGTAGAAATAATGGTGCGTGTAGATCACGGCACGTCCGATACGATTACTAAGTTCAAAATTATATTAGTCATAGAACTAGTACTAAGCTAAGCCTAAGGCTAAGGACAAATCGAATGTCACCAACAACCGACCAACAATGACCTCGCCATTGCCCAGCGTTGCCGTGTAAGTGCCCGAGTCAAATACGGTGCCGTCAGTCAATGTGCCGTGGTACTTCCAAGTGATCGTGTCACCGACTTGCGTGCGTTGTTTGCAGTTCGGCACCTGCGGGTGCACGCTTACACATATGGTGCACATTACATTAATAAAAGTACGGTTCGTTGCATTTCTCAATTTTACGTCCGTGTGTGTCGTTGGGGTCACGTGGCCGTTTGGTGCACCTGCGCTGACGATGACCTGATGCCGTCACGTGTCAGAGAGACCAGTCGACATGGGCAACCAACGAACACGATGGACAACTTGTCATCATTATGTGCGTCTCATCTTATCTTGTTCATACTGAGAACACAGCGCGAAGCTGAAGGTAGACCACCACATCCGTGCTTAAGTCAAAGTCATAATGTGCTTGACAAACTGATGTTTCACACCAACTTCATAAGTGCGTTCGAATGTTGTACTTGAGGCGACTTCGGCACGTTGAATGTCTGTGAGCTCGACGTCAAAGATGATGGTGGCGTGCGGTGGGACACGACCGGATGCCGAACCTGGAAACATTGGCCTGCTGGTATTACACCATTGTGAAGCAGCAGCCCATAGTCCCCTTCGCAATTGCTGAATAAGGCACGCGCGTGTTATACCACTGGTGCTTTTGTGTGAAAACATCTCGTGAAACGAGTCAAACCCCGACCCCGATCTGATACCAGTCGTGGCACGGTAACAATGCCGTTTGCTCAAACAACCTTAGTCATCATCAGTCAAGGGCTTTTTGGGCTGAACTCTCATCGCATTTTTTCTGAAATCATCTTGTTGGACTAGCTTGAATGCATCGACGGTCGGCATCGGCAGATTCAAACAGGAGAACAACCCGTTTAAATTAGGTGACGATAAGGTTTAAACAAACGTGACAGAACACTCTCGGACTTGAGATGATAAGATCGAATCCATCTCATAACACACGTGCACATAAACAATGATACATCACCTGTATCTCCATACGCTTCGTGCGGCGGCACGGTGAGTTTGCGTTTCTCGCCCACACACATCCCTCGTAGGCCTTGGTCAACGCCTGAAAACAGCGCGTGAAACATTATTACGGTCGGTATCAAAACGGATGAGCTGATCAGATGTGCCTTGATCGTGTGAGTTTTTTTTATTCAGGACATTGGGCGATTTAGAATCACATGTGCCACTAATATGGACCAGCGTAAAAGTTGTTCAACATGAGGTCTAAAATCGCTTGCACGCTGGTCGAAATTGGTGGCATCAGTAAATCCGATCAAAAAATCTCGCATGGTAATGTATGTATGTAAGTCAGATTTAATCCGATCAGCATGTTTGACATCGAGTGTACGTACAGTGGACTCTCTGGTGAAGCTCAAACCATCTATAGTCAACGAATTTTTGGTCCCCAATCTGCCGCTGATCTCCTAATCACTGCTCTGTACAATGAATATTCATGTATACATAAAATATAGCGAGCAAAAATGTTGGACCGGATCGATTCACAAACAGAGAGTTGACAAAAGTTTTCATTCAAAACACATGAGTGTAGTCCACCCACGTGCTCATGAGACGGCTCTTTTTAAGGCTTGCTTGGCCAGATTAAAAAATGCGCAGGTTACACGGGTTTTTGCAAATAAAAGAAAGAGATTGAGCCGAGAGACAAGCAGCGTCGTTTAACACACAAATATTTTGGGAGTAAAAAGGGAATTTAAGCACCGAGGTGGAGAGCGTGTTTTTAAAAATACATGCGTTTCTCTTTCTTTCATTTCCGAAATACGTGGAACCGGAACATTATTGGATCCGTTCAAGTGAACTTCAAAATAAGTCGTCTCATGAGTTCGTGGCTGGACTATACACGAGGACATTATCGATTAAAACGAAACAGTTTGGCACCTTCAATGACTTGTTCAGCCCCAATAATCGCTTGAAAAACGCCCGAATCGAATTCGGTCCCGTCCGTCAGCCGGCCGATGTAGTTCCACGTAATTTTGTCACCTGAGAATGGCTAAGATAATAAATGGTCCTTATTGTATGCACTTTGTGGGCGTTGCTGGCGATGGCCGGGTGATTGGACAAAGCAGTTTTGGGCGAGACCACTTTGAGCAAGTGAAAAAGAGCAGAGGCAAAAAAGCAGAGCTCTTATTTTGCTTCAATGGCTTAGGATTGATCTATACTTAGGCTTACACTTAGGCTTAGTCTTGCGTTGTCGCTTACGCGTGTGGCTTAGGCCTATTCGTTATTTTTGGGTTCTGTCTTTTTTTGCTCAATTGCCCGTCCGCCCGAGCCCTAACCACCAATTGCGTGCCCCATGTATTTGTAATACTGTTATGTCCACGAACATGCACAAACATGCGTGCAATATGTCCCATTTGGAAACCGAGGCTGAGATGGCTTTTTCGCTTTCCCAGTTTTGTCTCTGTTGGCACGCTGCCAGTGGAACGAATGATACGAATGACGAATGAACAACTCCGACACTTTGGGGCTCGATTTAGATGACATTTTTTTCAGAAAGTGATTTTAGTTATCATCAATATCCATCACACGAATCCATAGTTGGTTGTTTTCTTACATTTTATTGATTTGTTAGGGGGGCGGATAGTGACCATACGTATGTTGAAATACCTTTCGACACAAAGCCCATTGCAGGCACGACCCAACGCAGTGCTCATCGTGTATCGTATATTGTATCGTCATCGGGTATATCTGTGACTGTGGGGCCTTCTGCCGCGGATCTACACAAACAGGGTTCCTCTGGTGGCGCATAGCGCGCAAAAGTGGAGATTGTGCCTAAACCTTGTACGTACCTACCTATTGTCGTGTTTTATGCGACCTTGGTGTTGGCTTGCCTGTTCCTGTTTGCTTACAAATGCTGGTGTTCGTGAATATTTCTTGCTTGTGATGTGAGCCAAAGTGCTCGTCTGAACGTATCTTGCACCAGTGGTGTCGTTGACAAAAATTTACCATACCCGAGGGTGGGGTGATTCTGAAAAAATGAGCCCAAAAATCTTCTAAAACTCCCAAAAATTGGTCTAGGAAGTGCTGCTTAAAACAGCGTTTTCTTGCGGCAGCAAGCGATTTTTGACATTTTCAGGCGAAAAATTGTCAATTTTGGTACTTCTCGGTGTCAAAAAGTCCTTTCTTAGGGGGCTTGTTCCAAAAGTGAAAAATTTCACATACCTCCGGCCGATTTCCCATGCCCCATGCCAGGGCTACCCCCTCAAACACCCTTAACCAGTGTTCGAACGGGATTCATTTTTAATCCCGGGATCGGGATCGGGATTGGGATCAAGAAAGTGTCGGGATCGGGATCGGGATCTCGGTTTTGAAAACCCGGGATCCCGGGATCGGGATCGGGATTGACAAGATAGTCCATAAGCAATAGTTTTTATCATTTTGCGCATAAGATGCACGCTAATGTCACAGACAACCATGAAACATGTTTATCACACATGGATAAACACCAGGAACAGTGATTAAAGCCAATTGAAATCGAGAATATCTGAAGATGGATAAGTTCAAATATCATAATTGTAGTCGACCAATGGCATAGCCTTTGACAAAAAGACAATCATTTCACCATTTTCTGGTTTCAACCAGTATCTTTTGTCATCAAACAAATCAGCTGCACTGGAAAAGAGCTGTTCAGAAGGCACGCTCGTAGGCGGAGCACTTAGATATTTGGAAGCTAGACGTGTCAGTCGCGGAAACTTTGTCTCATTTGTTGCCCACCATGACATCATTTCCTCGAAACTGAGTCCCTTCGTTCGATGCAACTTTGTGTAACCGTTCAGTTCTAGAGCTCGATTTGTTCGCGATTGGTGGTGCTTGCGGTTTCATCACGCTCGGAATCAGCCGTCGAGCACCTCTTAGGGGCGCGGCCACGCAAACACGGTTGTGGGCCGCGGGTCAGCAATAATTCTATGTCCAATGACCATCCCGCGTTTGCATGGCCGCAATTGCTGGTAGCGGTTTGCGGGTCACTTGAAATATTTATTTAGCCATCACACACAAAAATGAACCAATCAACGCTGTGCTACGGCAGTCTGCGACGTTGGCTGGACGCTGATTGGTTAATTTTTGTGCGTTGCACCCAAATAAATGTTTCAAGTGACTCGCAAACCGCGACCCGCAAGTGCGGCCATGCAAACGCGGGGCGGTTGTTGGACATATAGAATATTTTTCTGACCCGCGCCCGCGTTTGCATGGCCGCGCCCTTACAACCGCTTAGCGAATTATGATCGCATAATTTTTCACTTTTTGTTCTCAAAATTTAATCCCGATCCCGGTACTTTTTTGGTCGGGATCGGGATCGGGATTGACTTTTTCAAAATGACGGGATCGGGATCAGAAAAAGGGCCCGGGATCCCGGGATCGGGATCGGGATCCCGTTCGAACACTGCCCTTAACTACACCACTTGCTTTGCACACAGCGGGCTTCAAAAGTCATTCCCGCTAGGTGCAGGACAATGGGATTGAAATGCGTGTAAGTGCGCCTCAGTTCAGTAAAAATTGGAAACCAGAGGTTTTCGGACAGAAGAAACACGAATATGTACATACACTGCATATCGGCTTATCCGAGCATTCTGTGTCCGAGAAATGGGGCCCGATTAAACTTAGGTCAAAAAGCTAAAAGTTCTATGACCGATAATTCGTGATAGGGAGCCAAACGCACCTGGTTTCACTCTGAGGCTATCCTCTACGCAGTCTGAGTTGACTTGCACGACTTCAACCAGTGTCGTAGCCAACACCTTGGGGGCGCGAGGTGGTGGGGGTTTTGTGGCTGCCTCGGCCTCTTCAGACACAATTATGTGGCACAAACATATAGTGATTGAGATCAAAAGCGCAAATCTCGCCACAGAAGGCATTTTGCTTTGATTATTGCTGATTCCACGAGTGTCGGGCGGCGTCCTAGCGCCCCAATCACCAAGGGTAACTACTTGGCGGAAAAGTGTGATCTGAAATGAACAAAAAGGAAAAACAATGTCACTTTCCAAATAGGCTAAAAATCACCAGTTTAATTGCGAAAGGTCTGAAGATAATGCAAAGTATTGTGCAACGTCAGCGTCAGCAATGTGCTCATCAGATCCTAAAATGATAAAACTTGCATGTAGACACATGGCATGGGCACTGTTTGAGAAATTTCCAGAAATACTGCACACAGGATACATGTAGGAACGCAAGAAACAGGGTGAAAATAGGAGTGCATTTCGCTTTTATTTCAGTGCACAAAGATGCAACGTGTACAAAACCCAAACAGATCAATGTTGATTTCAGAACTGCATATCCAACAAGCACAGACATGCGCGCGGACGCGAAGGTCAAGTTGTATTGCGCACTATCTGCGCGTTTTGGCATCTGTGGTGAAAAACGAAGGATTCAATCTGCTAATGTTGTGAACACGTAAAAATACACACAGCGCCAGTGAGGCACAGGCACAAAATATCAAAAATGCACACAAACGTGTTGCTTTGCAGAACGAACGCACACAGAGTGAATGAAGCAAAAGCACGGAACGTTTACATAGTTTACACTGATGACTCAAGCAGGCGCGCATTCATTTGGTGCTTCCCTCTTCAAGAAGCGCTGGAAGAATTCTGTGCATCAGAAGCCAACTTTTCCTTGCCTCGCTTGTTCTTGGAATGTCTTTGTGGTGCTACACTTTTGTTCTTCACAAAACGATCATTTGTGTTGTGGTCAGTCGGTGTGTCCCAGTTCTGGCCATATCCCTCGATTATTTTTTAGCGAACTGGTGAAACCAGGCATAATTTGAATTTGGAAAGAATTTTATTCCCCTGGATACCATGATTGTACTGGTTCTTTTTGATGAAGAATCGACATAAATTTTTAAGAAATGCGGGTCCAAGCTTGAAGGCAAACACAAACACGACTCTGACAACGGGCAAGGCAACAGCAAATTTTGTTTTGGACCATGTTTTGCGACACAGATGCAGCATACTTCTTGTTCAGTTTCGGAAAAAGGCCATCCTCCGCACACAATTGAAAGAGAACAAAAATTGGAATTGAGGCGTTGCGTGCGGCAAAAGCACGACTGCCGTCGGTCATAGTAGTGTCAGGGGACGGTTACCCCTCGCCATACTTTCCTCGGAAAAATCCGAGGCGTTTCGGTGGGGATGGGGTTGAGCACTTCATCTCACAACTTCAAATCACTATTACAATCAATTTCAGGCATTCAAAAGACAGAAATCAGTGTTTTTCGGACCTATTTTCCCACAAATCGCGTGCTGCGCGCAAAAGCCTGCCCATGCTTAGGATTTCTAGGTCTGTTTTGGTGAGGTTCACTTGATGGTGGGGTTAATTACTGGGGTTCTATTTCCGACCAATGCGACGAACGAACGAGAACTGCTTGTTTGTTGTCGCTCAGTTGGGACTTTAAATATTTTCAGCACGCAGTTACCGCCGTTGTTCTCTGAATCTCGCCCCACCAGGCGACTTGCCCTAACCCAACAGCCCTCGTCAGGGCTACCCCCAGCGGCTGGCAATAAGACCACAACAAATTTTCGCAAAATGTCACCGCCGTTGCAGACACACAAGACCAGCTTCACCACCATGGGGTGACTGACGGGATATCCGCACACAAACACATGCAGTTGTTTGTTGTTGGCCGAAAAACAGCGATTGTCGGATTATGAATGCACAGTTGAACACAGGGGACGGGCAACAAGACGGGGATTCTGTGTCTCCAGCCACACCGACGTTCACACATTTATTTGTGGAATTGACATCGCTCGACGAACTCAGTTTCCCGACAACATCGTCTGCCAGAATAAAGGTGAGACAGAACCCCGATGAGGGCCAGGGTTTGGGGGACGGTCAGGCTCATGGGCTGATTGTATTTTCATTTTATTGGGGGGACGGTGATTGAAAACTGCCGTCATGTAAAAATTATACGGGCGGTTCTGATTCGATTCTACAGGCAGTTCACATTATCATGTAACTTCAGCCAACTTCCTCATGAAGAGCCGTGTAATTTTCGTAGCAAGACATCAGAAGCAATTGCCCGGTCGAACTAACTGTTTGCAAAAGTTAAAACTATGTGGAAAGTTGAGCCAAGCCGGGAATTGTTTTTTTGGGCCCAGGGCCCGGACCGACTTTTCCTTTTAAGCCTAAGATGTGACAAATAAAGCGGAGTGACAACCACAGTTTCCCACCCTTATTATTGTTGCAGTACACGTGTTTGGACGCCTCGCCCCACTACCTGGCCGTCGGTTCGTGCAGTGGCACAGTGTATTTGTTCTCACGTTATGCAGCCAGATATCGACAGACGAGCGCCAGCATCCCCGTACAGATTATTGCCAGTTCGCTGAAGGTTCGATTTTAGTCTGTTATTGTTTTTTGATAATTTGTCCGCTTTCGAAATCCATGATGAAACCCATTTTCTCCATCAAATATTCTAAAACTCTCAAGAGGAATGAATCATGGTGATAAACTACCTGGCTTGGTCGTGCCACTGTTAACGGCACTTGAAGAGTAACTAATGCCATTTTCGATCAAAATAGAAGTGCTTCCAGACAGATAATTATCTTTGTAGGCTGGTCGAAATTAGTGGCATCAGTAAACCACAGCATATCCTTCATTCAAAAAAGGCATGCGACAGATGCAAATCCGATCAGATCCAAGTTTGGCCATATGTAAGTCGCCTGACCCCTTTCACATTACTTGCAGGACGGCGCAGTGGCGTTGCTGTCCATATCCCCCAACGAGCACTACCTGTCCATTGCTACATCGAACGGCAATGTCTGTGTGCTCGACCTACAGCCCAACGCACCCACCCTGACATTGTCGACCTCGGTACACCTAGGTTCGAGCGTCACTGCCTTCTCGTGGGACAACGATTCGTCTGTTTTGTTCACTGGGGACAATGCCGGACGTGTGTCGTTCTGTAGATTGACGGTTGGTGCTGGTTGTTCTTGGCTTGTATTTCTGATTAGAATCAGGATGTTGGAAGATTGAAGTTTATAGTTAACTTTGAGAAGCACAATATAATGCGTTCTATTTTGATGAAAACTGCACCAATTTTTAAATCACAAAATAGTATTTTCTCTGTGAATTTTCTTGAATAGAGTAAGCCAGGGCTACGACTTTCACTGAGAAATATATGTCTGGATTCAAAATAAGCGCCTTTTCCCTTTTCGAATTGGGGGCGGCACCAGAGAGAGATGGCCAAGTTTGAGGCCGCTCTCAGACTTGGCCATAGCAGCAGCAACGCGCAACATTATCTTTTCTGCAGAATCGCACCGTATTCCGTTCGCCAACGGGCATCCTTGCTGAATTCGACTCAGCCATTGTGCAACTGGATGTGTGTGACACGCAACTGTTGGTGTCCACCTACACACGATGCTACTACTGTGATACCATGTTGTGAGTTTGTGGGTTTGGCAACTTCAAACTAAAGATTAACCGCAAATAGGGCTATCAGCTTCATAAATTAATTTTACCATTCGCAATCCCCATTCTGTCAACACAGGGGCAAGCCGTCAGCGATTGGCAGCAAACTGCGGACGGGTCACATTGGCGCGTGTTTCATTGGCTCGCGTGGTTCACTCAGCGAACGGGTTGAATCGACCGAATCACAACGATTCGCTTTTGCAGCACGACCGAATGGCCGATTATGGGAAGTGAATGCACAGGGCGAAGTCTGTAGCACGCATCAATTCAATAAATTGATTGGCGTGCCGACTCTGCCGTTGATTACTTATAGGTTGGATCGGGGTTTATTTATGCATTTGCTCAAAAATCATGAAGAAAATTGTGCACATTTTGAACAGTTCGGCTTGGCAGGGCTATGCTGCGCTGATCAGTCGCCCATGATTGGACAGTGCATAATGAAAAGCTAAACCTTATCCCAAACCAAAGCAAGCGAAAGTAGACAACTGCAAACGTTGTGCATTATGAGCCAAGTCAAACATGGTCTTCGGTCCGGCCCGTTCCAGGTCTTGCCTTGCACATGTGACTTATAATGTTGGTATTGCGCGACGGTGACTCTTTGGTTGTGGCCGTGAATGTTCATTTTGTTGGTTTGACTTTTAATGAAATTTGATTGAATCTCATATCGAAGTGGGTAATTTGTCTGATGATGGTGTTTAGTGGACACCGAAACGTTGCGTTGATGATAATTCTGACACAAATCTATGGTATCGCGTTTCATCAAATTCTTGCCTTGTTGCCCCAAGCATATTTCTGAACTTACTGAAGCCACTAATTTCTGCCACGGCAAAAGTTTTTCGTCAGCAGCCTTGGCGCAGCTTTTAGGCTGGTGGAGATTAGTGGCATCTGTAAATTTCGATTTAAAGGTATTGCAAAAGGTCACTCGAGCAAGGCAGAGGATCGGAACGGACAGATCACGCAGTTTGATTTCGCTCTACGTATTTTTATCTGAACACAACTGCTTACAGGCGAGCATCATACGAGTTGTTTGACACCAACAAAACGACCGATAAATCGTTCACCGTACAATTCAGCAAGTTGCACCCCATTTGTGTGGCGACGTCGTGAGTTCACGTTTCGCTGGATTTCAAACGGGTTCCTGGACCTGAAGCGGTTTTTGGAACCCAATCCTGATTCTAAAAATTTTAAAATTATTCCCGAATCTTGTCCCGGTCCTCCACTCCGGATCCCGAGCATTTTTGGGATTAGAGGCATACTGCCAGCCACAAAATCTTTCGTTATTTTGCACTCAAATTGTAATTTTCGTTCGTCAAATGGCATTGACCAAAAATCATTGCTTTTTACAGCAGTTGTATCCAAGAAGGTCCTTCGGCAGAGGTCGAGGGATAACATTTCAAAGATAGCCGCAAAATTACGACCCGTAACAGTCGGCCAATCCCGGACCCGAAAATTTGTTTGGCGAGCAAAACGGCGGTGGAAAAAGCAGCGGAGGTAAAAAAGCGGCCACTCAAACAGATGTGTAATTGAGAAGGCCAAGCTCAAGCCCAATGCCGAGTCTGTGCCTAAGCCGAAGCGTGATATCCAAGATACAATCATAATATAAAAGCAGCTGTTGTTTCTGCTGCTGACCACTGTTTTTTGCCGCTTTTTTCCTCCGCTGTTTTGTCCGAATTTCACGAAAATTTGTGGTCTGTTTTCCGATATCCCGATCCCGAGCTTGCGATCCCGTTTGAAACCCACATTTCACACCTGCAGTCACCCACTCTGCAGGCACATTTGTACAGTGAATTTTTCACGTTTGAATGTGTGAGTGCGACTGCGTACGAATCCTAATGTCGGCTTATAGTAATGATGTCAAATCAAGGTGTCAAATCTTTTCGTCAAATCACATGTATTATTTCTCGCACTCATTTGAGGCTCGTGTATTATTGCTTGATTTGATGAAAAGATTTGATACCTAAATTTGACGACAAAACTATAAGCCGTGATACCTCTGTGTTCCGTCCATTTCAGTGCCGATGAGACCGACGACTTGCTACTGACCGTGTCCGGTCGCAACGTTTGTGTGATCGAGCCACGTCAAGCACGAGTCACCGTCGTGTGCACGATTGACAGAGGTGAGAGAAAGTTGGGATTACGCGGTACTCCAAAAAACGATCGCAATTTACAAACCAGAACACCTGCCCGAGGTATGGCCGTTAAACAACCAGGCAGCCAAAGAATAGGTTAAATATCTTTTTGAGAATTTGGTTGCTTTGGTTGGGGCGGATGTGGATTTGGAGACGAACGTCGCAAATGGGTGTCTCTGTGACACCCTGTTTGTGAAACCACTGGTTTGTCAATACACAAACATAAGTTCGGTTCTTGAGAAGCGGAACACGTTTTTGGACTGCACATTATCCATAAAAAACATAATCGCTGCCGAGTGTGTTTCACAGGAAGTTTATTGACTCGACCAGCACAAATTGCAACATTCCACAATGAGATCACATTTCTGTCATGCAGACATCGAGCAATACGCCATTTGCGGCAACGATCTGTTCGTGTTGATGCGCGACGATGGTTCACTGCGTAAATTCACGCTGTTCCCGATCGCCAAAGCGATTGACAAACTCGTCTGTCGACAATGTCATGTCCAGGCAGCCCATCTACTCGCAATGTGTGCACCTGCGTGCATGGGAGGACAAAGGTGGGACACTGGTTGTCGATGTGGACCAAATTTGACAATTTTGATCCCACCTTTAGTGGACACCCTTGGTCGATTTCCGTTGCTGCGTTCAAAATCACCCAAAAAATCAATCGCACAATATTTCTGAGCAGAATTCCATGGAAGAGCGAAGATTTGCGAGCGATTCTGCGCGAACTACAGGCGTGCGCACAGGGCCAGGTGTCGGTGGTGATTGTTGAGAGGGTCAGGGATTGGCTCAGGGCTGCCGAACGACAGGCGCGATCGGACAGACTCAGACTCGATGCTAGTCAGGTGGATAAGGTTGGTGTGCCACATGACATTATATTAATTTATTATTATCATTGCATTTCGAACTATAGTAAGTATGATGTGGTGATATTGGCATAATAAAGAAGGCAGAGTTTAGACAAACGACACCAACATGAGCTCGATTTCGCAGCTGGCAGAATAGTGAAACATTCTGACGTGGGTGCTGATTTGGGAAATGTTACACGTTGAAGAATACAAAGTGGAGCATAAGGATTTTCTCTTTTTATTCGTTTTGAAAATACACCACCTTCGAAATCGGGCTCGTGTTGGTGTAGTTTGTCTTTAGAACATACTTTAGAACATATTTATCATTTTTTCCAAAATTAATGTGTTCAAAACGTTTGTCAGGTTCTTGCACGAGCCAAAATCGTCTCTCAACCGCTGCGCTCAATCGGAGGCATTCACAAAGTGGTAAGGATTATGGAAAATAGTGGGTGAGTGAAGCAGTGAACGGTTTTGTATAAATTTGTGACAAAACTTTAATTTGAGAGCAACCGGGTATGCGATGCATTCTGCACGTTGCCAATATTGTGCCTGTTTCTTGAGCCGACACAATGGAAATAAATCTTGCAGCTTATGACCCAATGTTCCACCTGTTTTATTGGGGGTATATACATACCTAGAACCTGATGGTAATCCCAAACCCATATATTGTATGCGTTAGTCTAGCCCATAGATGAAGCCAAAGTCACATCGTTCTGGCACAAAAGTTCGAATACCGCCCGTGTGAATCACGACAACAGCCTCAACCATAAGCCATCTGAACTTGCACATAATGCAGTTACGATGACGATTTCACCTTCCGTGCCCCGTCACCTCTTGTATCCAATGGTGGCCGGGCGTTTGTGTCGAGTGGCCGACGGCGATGTCACAGTTCGCCGGCGTTGGACCAGTCGGACAGCAGTGACAATGAATGGGAATTCACCGAATCAAAGCAGGTTGGTGCGCTCTCATGCCATTGATGGGGTCAATAGGAAAATTTTTGGTCTGCTGCGTTGTTGTCAAATCACAACAGTCAAAATTATAATTATTCTGGTGTTTAAGATACGATTTTATGTGTGAAATGATATTAATGCGCATTCGTGATCCACAAAACGCACTGCTTCATGTACAACAAAAGCCGCAAGAGATGCTCTGTGCGACCCCCTGTAAATTATTTGCTGTGGCAATTCTTGAAAGTGGAGGGGCCCGGCACCTCTTCTGTCACCAGAAGGAGCGCTGACTGTTCAGACAAGTGCCCACATTATTCACGAATGGACATTGGGTGATATTTTCGAAACGGTGTAAAGGTCAGTTGGGCGTAAAGGTCGGTGTAAAGTTCAGTCGAAAGCTCGGTCGGCGTGGCTCGGTGTAAACGTGAAACATTGCCTGTTATTAACGTGGAATGTTTCAAGTTTACACCGAGATCTGTCACACTGAGCTGTCGACCGAGCTTTCCACCGACCTTTACACCTTTCGAAAATATCACCCATTGATGGTTAAATGTGTGAACTCACGTTTACAATGCGCGTAGTTTGGCCACACTCCTTTCAGCTGACCGTGTCCAAACGTCACAGTTGGGGTCTCGACGATTCTGACCGATGTTGCCTGAACGAGCAAGGCAACTCCAGCCAATCGTCGTCCGTCAGTCCCCGACGTGGTGCAATGCGAAAGACGCACAGTCGACCAGATGATGTTTCGGGTAAGATCGCCTTTTTTGATTTTAAAGTTTTCCAGATGCATGCCGCACAAAGGTGGCAGACGGGCAATTCAGCAAAGCACATTTGAGCAAGACGCCTTTGAGCAAGTGGAAAAGAGCGGAGCCAAAAGAGCAGAACCTAAAAACGAACAGGTCTAAGCTAAGCCCAAACACAAAACTAATCTTAAGTATGAGCTTAAGTCTAAGCCTAAGCCTGGTACCAAAATCAGCCTAAGCCTAAGCCATTGGAGCAAGTGCTCTGCTCTTTTGGTCATGCTCTTTTTCACTTGCTCAAAGTGGTCTTGCTCAAACCTGCTTTGTCCAATCGCCCGGCCACCACAAAACTATCAGAATTTTATGTCTAAATTGAAAGAGTTTACGCATTTTTGGTCATTTTTGCTGCCCAGTTGTCCAGGTGCATGCACCTAACGTGCCCCTGTATCTTTCAGACTCACTGAGCACTCTGCTCAAATGTGCGCCATCAACAGCCATGCATTCGTTTGTGCATGAGACTGTGCTGAACGGCACCACGCTGCCTGATTTTAAAGTCGAACCAGTCTCGAACAAGCATTCAGCAGTCATGGACACCCCCAATCCACCGGGCACCATATTCTCGCTCAAAGACCAGCTGCCATCAGCCACCGTAATCAGCAAGCGAACTACGGTAGCCATCGTGCGTGCGCCAGATCTCAGCTCAGTTACGGTATCACCTGATAATCAGGCATCGGAGAAACCGGCGGTGCAACGAAAAGTGAAGAAGAAGTCCCGGTCTCGGCAGGGTGCCCAACGGGTCAAGACAGTGAGTCCGCGCTCAGACCAGAACAAACTGCTATCGGTCAATGACCGCACTGCGAGTGTCGACAGTCGATTATCGGATGAAATGAATAATTCACTGAATGAACAACAAAATGAAGTGGACATAACGACACGGACAAATGGGCTTATAGATGACAACAGCAGGATCCAGAACGGGAATTGTCAGGTTCGTTGTGTTGCTGTGTATTCATTGTGACCCGTATCGACTGCGCAAAGGCACGCACAGCCGGCAAGCGCAAGGCAACCGTTTTGTTTTTTAACCTTATTTGGGATAAGGTTTGTCCACGATTTTGACCCCAACTAACGTAAAACGTCGCGATTTGCTGTCGGAAATTACATATCTTCCCCGCTGATCGAATTGGTAATTAGTGCCGTGTCGACATCGTTACAATGCCAGCAGATGGCAATTTTGATATTGTTTACGTGTTTGCAGCGGCCATCCAGTCCGAAGCAACAAGCAAAGGTGATGAACAAAGAGTCAACATCCGCTGGTGGTGGTCTCAAGTCAACACTCAAACAGTTACTCCAACCCAACAAGCAGCACTCAACACGCGACCAACCGACTGCTGACGTTTCACCATCCAATAATGCAGCATCGTATCAATGCCATAAATGTGCATTGCACAGGTTTGGGCTGGCTGCTTGTCATCACCGTGTCCCTTCTTTGTATTAATCGTTCAGCGAAAAGAATAGTTTTGAACATTGCTTTGATCCCCAGTTAACCGTAACTGAGAATTTGTTCAGTTTGACCGAAAAGTCGAAATCCATATCATGTTACGCTTTTTTGGCCAAACGACAGACTTGCAGCGTTGCAACATATAACGCTGTTGGCAATCTTTGCTGATTTTGACCAAACTGCTACTTTTTGGATGGCCCTTATTCCCATCGATTGCTGTGCTTATAGAAAGCCAGTCATGTCTTTCAGCATAAAGAAACCAAACCACTTTCGGTTGGACCATTTGATAGAACAAAATATATGTACGTCTGCAAACGTGTTCACGCATAGTTGTCGTTCAGACAACAGCTGCGGTGCGTTGTAAGCGAAGTTGAAAGCAATGGCAGACCATTCAGCGTTTCGGTGTTGTGCTGAAACGCTGTTGTGTGTGTGCCACTCAGACAGCTGTTGTTCAGTTGTGTAATGTTGTGGAGCCAACCAAGTGGTCCACCCTACAGTATATCTAAAAAAACCAAGTAGTCCACATTACAGCTCAAATACTGTCTTGCTGGGTGGTTTGCGTAGAACCACTCAATCAATAATTCCTCACTTTGCCTTGAACGCAAAATGTGCAAATACACGCACCACACACATAGGCAGCTAATGATTTGCATTGCTGCGCAGGTCCTGGCTGCAGACGCTGCATCTCGGCAGATTCCTAACCGTTGTGCCTGTCGCAGCTGAACATTTCGCGCAAGGTTGGTGAAAGGCAATGCATATGTGTATTTTTGTATTTTGTCAAATTAGTCTGGTCTCTTTATAGTGCCGACGTGTCATTTTTGGGCATCAACCACCATACAGTAGGGCAGTAGATCAACGATAGATTGAGGTTAAGTTTTTGAGAAGTATTCGCCGTTTTTTGAGAGCGTCTCGCACAAAGAGTTATATGTGAAAGGTCGTTGGATCGAGTCCTTCTGGCTCACACGCTGAATGCTTTTTCTCCTGTCATCGTTGTCGAAGCAACAATAGAAGGTTTCACTTAATCTTTCACTATCAGGAGGCTCACCCTAAAATTACACATAATAATACGCTCTTCCATACAGGTGGTATCCCATCGAGCGAGTCGCAGTGGTTGTCCCTTCTGTCCGAGTGGGATTACTGGCAAACGCGTGTGCCCGAATCCATGGCATCCTGTCTGTGCGCCGACTGCAGACGGGCGTTCAGGTTGACTGTGTTCGTATTTGATTTGTTTTTTATATACTTTATTGTCGCATCAACCTTGAAGTGCTACGTATAGGGTCACTACGGTTGGACTTGGGTGATATCATGCTGCTTGGTGAGCGGATCGGATCGGAACGGACTTGTCCTGACTTGATTACGTGAACTTTTTGAACTTGGGATATTGAGGAATTTAGTATGGTCACCAGTTTCGTTTCGACAACCGTAGTTGTTTCCTGACCTAACAGTGAATCTACCCATTATATTGTCAATATATTTAATGGGGGCCGTTTCGCATTTCAAACCCCCTTCAAACTTCGCATGTGTACAAACACTGGTCCGGGTATCATACATCTGTAAAAGCCATACAGACCAAGAACCCACACGCATTATGTGACCAGGAGGAACATCTTTCATTTCAAGAGGAACATCCAGGAACAAAAGCCGCCGCGGACCGGCCAAATTTACTGTACGTCTGCGCATTCAGGCAAACTTCTTGATCAAAGAGGGGTCATGGCGATTGAATATTTCGCATGACATCACTAACCATAGAATTTCGCTTTTGTTATTTTTCGAATTTCAGCGAAATGTTCCAGCATGACAAAACATTTCATGCTCTACTTGTTAATGACAAGTAGAGCATGAAATGTTTCACGAACGTGAATAATTCGCTGAAATTGGAAACAAAAAGAAAAGCCAAGTTGAGTTTGCGAACTGTAAAATATCATGCGAGACATTCGTTGCCATGATCGCCTGTTTTATCAGGTTGTTTGCCTGGAAGCGCAGGTATAAATTGGGCTGGTCCGGGGGGGACCTGTTTCCTTTTTTCCTCTTACATCGTCGCATGCTTAACGTGCGATTCCCGGCGGTTTGACTTTTATGACCCCTCATAACATTTTACTTCCCAACTTCCAGTCTCGCCCCAAGCACAGCCAGTGGGGGTGCGCGTGTGCCTGATTATCCAAGAGCGTTCAAGACATCGAACAAAGTCGATCCCGGCCGAGATATGGAATATATATCTGGCGTGAAACATCAAAAGGTGGACAGCGTCACGGAAGCACTTCTGTTGCGTGTGTTTGGCGGTGATGCGGCCTTGACCAATCAGGCAACCACGACGACTCAGACCGGGAGCTCCATTTCTCAGTCGAGCAGTCAACAACTGCAGGTGTCGGCCTATCACAATCCAGCCTACATCGACTCATCATGTGACCGGTCCCAAACCACGACCTCTGCCAACAATCAGCAAGCCAACACGCCCACAGCCACTTGTGCGCAATTGTTGGCAAGTGTACCCATTGGGGGACTGCTGTCGGCGATGAGTTGTGTGTTGGGGGTGCGCAACGTGTGCAGGGTACGTTAAGGGTGGGCACTTGAGTTTGGTTTTGTTTCACGGTTGTGATCCACGTAAAGGTAAACTACACCAACATGAGCTCGATTTCGTAGCTGGCAGAATGGTGAAACATTCATACGTGGCTGCTGATTTAGGAAATGTTACACGTTGTAGCACACAAAATGGGGCATGATGATTTTCATTTTCTACTCATTTTGAAAACGCGCCACCTTCGAAATAGGGCTCGTGTTGGTATAGTTGTCTTTTACGTATCTATGTACGTACCATATTATCATAGACGTGTCTTATTGGAATCTTGACCGCAAGCAAAAGCAAGCAAACCGAAAGACAAATGTGCTCATTGGTAGGATAGCGTGCTGCGGATGGGCCACGTGCACTATAGCGCTCAGAAAGTTACGAATAACAACCAGAACAAAATTTTTGCGCAATCTAACAGTGCTACAAGCTGAAAACGGTTACTGAGCATGGTCAAGCCACCGTAGACTTATTCAACCCTCCTCCCGTTACCAGATGCTTCGTGATGTGCGCAATTCCTGGTTGGTGCAACGCATCGACGACAGCACGTGGACGGCGTTGGTCGCACTCGCACAACACAAAGGTACCAGGGCTGCTGTGCCACAGAAGGTATGTACGTGTTCGTATGTGATGTCGTGCATCGGGGTTGTTGCTCTGATCGAAATTATCCAATTCAACAACTGGCTAGAGTTCCTCGGGTTTTTTGTGCAGCATGGTCTGGTCTTGGCATGGACATCGGCCTGGACAATTGGCTGAGACAGGCCTATTCAGACCTAGACATTGAACTTTTCCCTGTGGTGCCTTTTTACATTTGTCTATGATTGACCTAATGTAAAATCTCAAATCCCGGCAATCTTCAATTTCCAGATCATCACGAGCGTGTTGACTGATTTCGTTGATACCGATCGAGTCTCAATGGACATGGTGACTGAACAGGAAGATGCAGCTGAACAAAATGGCAATACGCTGTTCAGTTTTCGTATCAATGTTTCCGAGTACGTTTGGCTTATACGTACATGTGTATGTGTCTTTCGTTCACGTCCAGAAATTCCGAACAAATAATTGCTTTCTGATTGTTTTTTGTGCTCGGCATTTTTTACTTCGGCATTCTTGCCGACCACCACCGTTTTGTTTGGAACCTCGAGAAACCCGTTATGTTTAGCGAATTGCACACTGACGATGACCTGGTGCACCGTGCGTCTGTGAAAACAGGTCGAAGCCGGGCAACCAATGAATACGCTGCACACCTCTATGCTAAGCGTTGGGGACGTTTTGTACACAGAAGCCACGACAAATTCATACAGGGTAGAAAGTTGTTAGAGTTGCGCGGATTAGTATCTCTGTTGTTGGTTCAGTTTGGACGGGCGTAGGTCATGATTGTTTTGTTTAAACTTTGGTTTACCCTTTGGCTCGATCCCAGACCGACCCTGACGAGTTGCTGCGTTAGCTGGTGCACCTTAGCGGAGCAGGTTTTCTTGGGTTTATGGAATTTCTGAAGAAAGCGAAACGTTAATTCCAACCTTTCAGCACATGTCCATGCTGTACACTGCCTCTGCGCACTCGAGTGTCCGAGAGTGACATGCGATTGGTCGTGTATCATCCTTGTGGTCAGTCACAACATCGCATTAGGCTGTGAGCAGATAAACGCGGAATGCGGAATGCGGGATTGGTTCAAAAACAGCAACTCCTTAGGCCGCAGGGCCGCACTCAGACGAACGCGAAAAGCGAAAAGTTTAGCACAACAGCAACTCCTTAACTACGGGCCTAAGCCTAAACCACAGTGATGCTCAAACAAAATGTTTCAGAGGCTGTTTGGGGCGTTAGGGCTATGATGACTACGCTGGTTTTTATTCAGCATTCCGCGTTTATCTGCTCACAGCCTTTGTGAGCTGAAGTTTTCCATTTGGAGCCCGCCATCTGTTCAGAAAAATGTTTGCGGCGGGCAGGTTGAGAGTTGTGGAATTCATATCGCATGAAAACTATAAAAATTAGCCGTTATTGTGCATGCCGTGTGTCGGTGAAAGAGCGAAAATTACTCATTTGTTGTCGGCGGCCGAAGCTTTGGATTTTGTAGTTGATTTGCGGAAGACTATGCCAAGAGAGTTATCGAAGAGCTTTGTCATGCCAAAGCTCCGGTACATTATTTTCATGCAGTGTGGTGAAAATGCTATATGTAAAGGCAAACCACGCCAACACGAGCCCGATTTCGGAGGTGGCGAACTTGCAAAACGCAAAGAAAGAGAAAATCATCACGCTCCACGTTGTATTCCACAACGTGTAACGTTTCCCAAATCAGCAGCCACGTCTGAATGTTTCACCATTTTGCCAGCTCCGAAATCGGGTTCGTGTTGGCGTAGTGTTACTTTATACGTTTACTCGTGCCTTTTCAAATTCTACTTTCCACCTCACATATTCCCTTTGAACTATATTTATACTAGATGCCGGCCGACATGTTAGTCATTCTATAATAATCTCAAAACCGCATTCTTGCAGGTCACGCCTACCATGTTGTGTGCGTGCGAAATGCGCCGACAGCGACCAGTGCGCAAACCGGCGCCGAACAAGCAACGATGGCATCGTGTTTCAAGTGCTCGATTAAGTAATTTGTCCATATTTAATGCCCACGTCTGCCAACAGGATGGTTCGAAAATGTCAGAGAAAGCGGGAGCCATGAGAGATGCAGTTTCATGCTTCCAAAATTTAGCGCCTGGAACCTGATATTCATGTTGTGTGGCTGTGTTCAGACATGCTATTCGAGCGGTTCTCTGATTTTCTGTCCTCAAAATGGCATACGATCGAACAATGCGTTCTTGTCTCACAAGAATGTTGCTGTTATAGTTTCTCCCGTCGATCATGATTTTGTTGTCTGTTTGATCATGATTACTGATCCTCTCATGCAGCTCGATTTTTTTGTCATGTATACATACACGTATTTCTGGTTTTCCTTTTCACAAAAACCGACCTCACATTCTACAAAACTATTGCAAATCTTCGCGACCTACAAACGTTTATAGGGTTTGATGTTGCCTTGCTTCTTGTCTAATCTTCCGCCATGCCGCTTCTCTGCTGGTTATTTCCAGTTTATGAACATTGGCTCTTTGCTTGCCCACTTTTCTTTTGCCAGAATGTTTGCTGTACAAATTTGATATTATTCGATATTTTGTCTTTTTTAGGTTCTAAATTGATCGTGAGTCTCGAAGTTCGAAACGTTTATTTTGTTCAGCTGTCCAGATTTCTTCTACGCTCTCAAACGCCGTTGAACACAAGAATGATCATTAAAAATTTATATAAGCCTCTGTTTGGTCAAGTGTGTTGTTTGTTGAGTTGATTTGGGCTCTCTGTGATGCAGATTTTGATTTTTTTCGTCGTTTTGAGTTAGGTTGAGTGTTGTTGCTCTGTTGACAAGAAAGCATAATAATGGGGGAAATCAAACTGGGCGACCGGCCCGGTCTTGGCTTGGAGCTGTGACTTTTTGTTTTAAGGATATTTAAAAATATGAACTGACATGTACGACTAATTTCGACCAGCGTAAAAGCGGTTTATTTTATTATGTATGTCTGGGGTTAAAGTTAAGCTGGTTAAAATTAATGGAGTCAGTTTACCCGAAATATGGTTTCTACAAGAAGTCACGTGACCACGAAAGACCGGACCGGACCGGTCACCAAGTTCGCTTTCGCCCAATGCAAATTTTTATGATCCAAAGTTATTTATGCATGTGGAGTACATTTATGGCTAGGTGTACAATACAGTAGCTTGCGTTCCACGTTTAGCTCATTTTCTATATTTGGTATATCACGGTTTGTACTGTATTCCACTCCCTGTGCGTTGATAAAGCTACATTACCGCACTGCACGCCAAGCCATGCAGTGTGACGCAGGTGTTTGGACTTGGTTGGGTTTTATTTTTATCGTCTTTGGGCGTAACGCTAAGAATTAGGTGGGCTCTGGCCGCTAAACCCACTTAATTTTACGACTCAAACGGAGCGGCTACAGTATATGCTTTGGAGGCAAAGAATAAAACTTCCCGTTTTTTGCGCGGCTTTTTTCCTTTTGACTCTATTTTCAGTTCACAAACTTTG
Organism: Rhynchonema sp. JSB1_4; assembly: GCA_030248065.1. NCBI lineage: Eukaryota > Metazoa > Nematoda > Chromadorea > Monhysterida > Xyalidae > Rhynchonema > Rhynchonema sp. JSB1_4. The sequence continues at coordinate 39,330 of JASAMV010003864.1, forward strand.
ACGAAGTTCGCAGATGAACATATTTCGCGAGTTCACAAATGTAGCATAACATACCGTCCAGACTTTCATGTAATCGAGTAATTTATTTCCCAATGGACCCTGGCAGAAATCGGAAACGCGATGTTTCGACTTCAAAATGAACGATGATTGAAGTGAAGTATGATCAAACACGGCGCCTTCGGCTTTTTTGATTGATCTTTGGCATTGCTGTACAGTCCATCCCTCTTATAGCGGCTTGATCGGGAGCCTTGAGCTTAGGTCGTTTTTGAGGAATATTCACTACGTACTGTAGGTAAAGTTGTATTCAAGAGGTTATCCCACCTGGGATCAAATCTATTTTACAACCAGCACCGAATGCTCACTACAAACAGGGTGCACTGTATATATGTATAGTCCAGCCACGAACTCATGAGACGACTTATTTTGAAGTTGACTTGAACGGATCCAATAAGTTTCCGGTTCCACGTATTTCGGAAATGAAAGAAAGGGAAACGCATGTGTTTTTTTAAAAACACGCTCTCCACCTCGGTGCGTAAATTTCCTTTTGACTCCCAAAACATTTGTGCGTTGTCCAACGTTGCTGTCAGGGTTGGGCAAAAAACGTTTTTTTTTCAAAAAATCGTTTTTTTAAAACGCCCAGATGCCAAAATATGCAACCAAAAAAATTGGAAAACGCTCATGTTGGGAAGAAAACGTGGTTAAATGAAGTAATTCTATGTGTTATGAGGCAAAATAAACGGGTTTCAACCCTTTTCTAGCGAGTTGTTAAGATCCCATATCAGACCCGCATCAAGGGACCAACTTTGGCCGGGGTCATCACTGAAAGTCAAACTCCGTATATCGACGTATCTCGACAAAGTAAAAATTGGTCGAAAATTTTTTGAAAAAAATGGGACAAAAAATTGATTTTCCTTGATAATCAGGGTACTTTCCCTGAAAAATCAGGGAAAATCAAGGAAATTCAGGGTTTAAAAAAAACGAAAAATGACCCAGGAGTTTTTTTTTTTGAAAAAAAGCGTCGTTTTTTAAGAAAAAACGCCGTCGTTTTTTTGCCCAACCCTGGTTGCTGTTCGCGTAAGCACGCAGCAAATTGAGGTCAGCCAGCTGGAACTTATCATCATCTCTCTCGGCCAATCTCTTTCTTTTGTTTGCGAAAACCCATGTAACTGGGGCATTTTCGAATCTGGCCCAGCAAGCTTTAAAAAGAGTCGTCTCATGAGCACGCGGCTGGACTATACATTTACATACATATTTCACGGTTGCTTATCCCCACACGCCAACGCATGCGCTTGAATATTTTATGAACATGGGCCGGGTATAATTTTTTGTTGGTTTGGTTTGCTTTTTGCCCCAAATTAGGTTCCCGCTTGTGTGTGTGTGTGAGGTTATAGCACTAGAGTCGCAACTTTTCCAGTATTTTGTTGAGGGTTGTTGTTGTCTGTTTGATTTTCGCCTATCCCAGTTGATTTAACCAGCTGATGGCTGCTTGAACCCAATCTGCACTCTGCATTCGATTTCGGTACGTAATGTATATCTGTCTTATGCAGCTTCCACAATATTCCCCTTGGCCCCCACCCTGGATCTTACAACCAGCGGCCTAAGTCTAGTGTCTCGGCGAACTTACCCCCGTGTACGATTTGCAGGTAAACCAGAAAATAGGGCATTCATGGACGTTTTTGATTTTTTTCGTGGTCGGCCTGCCCCCTTTTCAAAATCAAACACCCTTTAAGAGCAAATCTATGCCGATTTGCAGACCAACAGCCAGCGATGGGTGAACAAATGCCAATACTTGAGGAACCAGAAGACACCTGGATTGACAGCAGCGTTGCGTACTCGTGCAGGACGCAGGTGGGTGGGTACGGTAATGGACTTGGATTACGGTACGTAGCCACATTGTACTGAAGCATTGCATCTGCATGGATGCAACTTACGCGATAAATGACATGTACACAACCTGCGAACCGAACATTAAGACCACTGGGGTGCAGAGTGCACCGTGCATTACTGTGTCTGGAACAAGCTTCCCCCACGATCTCTTGGCCTGGCAATGCACCAGGTCATCGTCAGTGCGAATGCAACAGATTGTCACGTGACCGCCGAACAATCGCGAGCAGCGTGAACGCTTTTTTGTGAGCTTTATGGGAATATGTATATGTAGTCCCATAAGCAAGACCGGGCCTGATTGAGAATCAAATTTGACATTCGCACCTTTATGTTTATTAGGTCTCAATGTCCCCTCCTCTCGTTCTGCACACGAATGTGGGTGGTCTGCGTCTGACGGTGGCGATGCGCAATCTGCTCAATCCCGATCACAAAACGAAACTTTCCGAGCTGGCCGCATACACCCTGAGACATCAAGGCCATTCGTCAGAATTCTACGCCCACCTGCCCTCAGCCATACACGATGTGCTGTACCTGACGGACACAAAAGAGTACTTCATTGAACGACCACCCGAAGACGTCGAAATTGTGTCGCAGTATTATTTGTCAGGTTGGGGTCAAATTTAGTGGTCGCTGCCAGGCAGGTATCGACAACTCAGTAATGGTCTCATCTCAGCCGAGCACGATTTTAGGCGCTCAAATTTGAGCCACATGCAAGAACACATCGTGCTCGGTGCGTCGACAATCAAGAAACCGAGGGCTGACCTTAATTTTCTGTTCCTCTTGCCTGATTTGTGTCCCCCAGGTGTGATCCACAAGCCGCACTGTATGTGTCGCGAGCAGTTCGTCTCCATCCTCATCTACTGGTCTCTGCCCATCAGCAGCGTGGCCGAGTGCTGTCGACCCAAATTGCCACCTCATCTGCAAGCCAGCACACAGGTTAGGATTATCCACAGTTTGTCTCCCAGTTTTGGAAGTCAGTCTTGGACAATCACTCCAAGTGTCGACTTCATAACGTGATTTCAAAGGTGATTGTCTGCACGTTGCATAATTTGCACACTTAGGAAAAGGTGATGACTTGGCACGCATTAGGTTAACCTTCGCCCGAAGAATAAAAATCGGATAAAATACAATATAAAATCAAAAATACAAATATGGGATACAGTTTTCGTTGTCATCTTAAGGTTCTGTTTGACGAACAACATATTATGTAAGTCGAGAAACAATCACTGCAGATTGCACCGAATCAAGTGGCCAACTTCAGCGTCAATCCAATCATCTCACCTGGACAATTCATCACAGCGCATCAATTGGATGGATTTGAAACGTTCGCCCGCGTTTTATTATTTCCCAACGCTCAATGCCTGTTAGGTGCAACGGTCAATTAAGATGAGCTTTGAAATTAATGCATGTACTCTGAAATCACAAACCCTTTCGAAATACTGTAAGTTAAGACTCGAACGTTGGCATAAAGACACAATTGCCAGAAACTTTGGAACCCTCTGGATGTGATGTGATGATTCGTTGCCGTAAAACGATGCATAATTATACAGTACCCCCTATCCATTTCAGTGTGTGTTTGGGCGATTGGCGTCGTTGGATATGGAAATCGATGGAGGAACAACAAACGAATCCGTTCGCCAAAATCTTCTCCTTTCTCTCAATGAGCTTCATTATTGCATCGCTAACTGGTTGGCTGGTTTGGTTATTCATTTTGCTTTTAGAAGAAATAAATGACATGAAGCCGAAATTTCTCTATCGTTTGGTTTCTTCAGGCCTGATTCTCGGTTCAATGCCCGAATTTCAAGTGACCAGTGAAGGTTCGCTACCAAATCGACACTTTTTCAATATCAAATTTTTATATAGTACGTTTCTTGTAACATCAGTAGTTCGGCCAGTCAATCTTGTCGCTTCCAATGTTTTCTTATCATTCGAGTTAAGTTGGAAGTTTGCACATACCGAAACCGATGTTTGCCTGAATGCTGCATCACTCTCATCAGGGTTGAAAATTTTTCTATTATAGCACTGTTTTTTAAAAAGCACAAAAATTTATTTTTTTTTAAATTAATTAATTACTGTAATTTTTTTGAAATTTTTAGCAAAAGTAGCGCAAGCGCCGTTTCAGGTGAAATGGAGGCATTGCACAAAACTTTTTGAAAACTCAAAATTTCACGTCACGTGACCCTCACCGGGGGATCATCAACGCACATTAGGCAATCCGATTAGTCCGGCTGCATCTGAACGTCACTCGGCCTCTGCACGGTTGTTATATTTATATTTATTATACTGTGTTCGATCATGCGGACCGGTAATACCAACCAATAGCGCAGGAAGCTGCTTTCATCCTTGCAGTCAGCTGAGTCAGCGTTGCCAAGCATGTTGAAAAAATGCGGACAGAGAAAAAATTCTGACTGACAGAACTGGCTGCCTCAACAGTTTGCCTCAAACTTTGTCCCTACTTCAGCGAGTCTGACCGGTGCGCGTGAGCCGATCAAACCACTCGTTTACCTGGAAATCCTCTGTGTGATTTGGTTCTCCGGCGAGCTTATATTTCGATTCATAATCACGGCGAATAAGAAGGCGTTTTTGAAGGTTGGTGATCTGCTCTCACCGCTTTTTAGGTGCATGCGCACTGCCGATGACCTGGTGCACGTCCGTCCATAAAAACTTGTGTCACTGATAAAAACAGAGCAACAATCCAGTTTCACATAAAAACAGCTGTTTTGCTCGCATCCCGTGAAAACAACCAAGCTTGCTGAAGGAATAATTCTGAGCTTTCCGACTGAGCTGATGTGCTTTTGCGCATGAACGACCTACATAATATGTATTTCCTATTTACCCGCCACAGGCTCCGCTCAACATGGTGGACGCAGCAACAGTGATCCCGTTCTACGCTGAAACTTGCCTGCCGCTGGTTGGGGTCGATGCTGAATCACTCAAACGAATTACGGGTACACGAACTGTTTGGTTATACGTATAATGTATGCCGATGTATCACCGGAGATTGCTGCAAAATGCTTGATTGACGCTTTTTGGGAATTTTTGATTTTTGAATTTTGAACTCCAAAAGACCGAAACTCTAACCCTAAGCTTACAGTACCAGCTGCAATTCTAGGCGATGCTGAGCCTGCGTAGGCTCAGACTGCAAGCGCCCTGCAGGAAGATCTTGCACAATTGAGAATGAACCAGCGAAGCTGGCAGGTGCCTCCGCCAACCTTGCTGGCTCCATGAGTCCACCGTTGGTTTTGGTGCTTCTGCGTGCCCACAATCTTCTTTTTGTTTGGTTTGTAGTTTTTCTTAGTTTGTTTTCTCGTCTTAATTGCATTGTCACAAAAAAGTTAAACAATGCCGAAACGATACCAAGGGTTTATTGCAAGAATTCTAGTTTATTTATACGTAACTCAGAATGTTGCTTCCATTACGAAAATTATTTGAGCAGATCAAGAGCTGATTGTAGCTGCTATTTTGCGTTGCGCGATCTTGATCGGGCATCCAGTGACTTTGTTCGTTTTTGCAAAAAAAATTCAACCAACATTGTGATTTTTAATCTTGAACTCTGTACATCGGTTTTATCCGATTTCTTGTTATAACTTTAGTCCAATAGTTAGGTAGAACGACGGTTCCATAATGTGGTGCAGTTTTTGGATTGTTTCTCGCAAAACTGTGATGCAAAAACCAGCGGTGAACTCACTGAGACTTCAGGCGCGTGCAGGTCGAACGTGGACGTCTATTCGCCTTCCGGATTTTTCATGTACTCGTGAAGGCTTAAGGCTTAGGCTTTCTTTCAGGCTTAGGCTTAGGCACCAGCCAGGCAGACCTGTCCAACCTTAGAAAAGATCCACGAAAAGCGCTCGTTTCGACTGTAAACAGTCAATGCCAATAAAAGCCGAGGCGAATAAACGTCCGACTTTCGTGCAGGTGTGGTCGAGACTGCGTTTCGCAACTGCATTGCCCTGCCCCCAAAGGTGGATTACTCGCAGCAAGCGCAGACGTCCAAAACTGTTTCGTACTCAGATCATGATTTTGTTCATAAAGCATGGCCATGGTGTTTGAAAAAGCAGGCGATGTTTCTATGTTTCACTCCGGTGACGGCAGATTCGGATGCTATGATCACCAGTGGTGACGGTTGAATGTCTATTTCAAAAAGTGTGGTCACCAACGCCATTGTTCTATTTTTGGGAGGAGTATCGAGACAGGGGGAGTATCGGGACGGGGGGGGGATAACGCACCAGAATCGTTTGGCGGCGGCTGCGCCTCCAGGCTGAGCCTGCGCAGGCAGACTCAGCGTCGCGTAGAATTTCAGCTGCTAACGTAAGCTAAATAAGCTCCATTCTGTAATTTTCAGGTACAAATGATATTATGTGACACAAATATGTAGCTGTCCCTGATCATTCAAGGTGTGATGTTGGTTGTACGCACGCTGCGTGTGTTGCGCGTCGCACGGCTGTTCAAACTGGCTCGGTACAGCAGCTCACTGCAGATTATGGGCGACTCGTTCCGCACGAGCATACAGGAACTGAGCATGATGCTCATATTGTTGGGAACTGGTTAGCATTCGCATTGTGTGCAATTGCAACGGCGCAATACATGCGCCCACAACGACATACATGATCAGAAAAGGCATTCTAGGTCATTGGTGAATATTCATTGCGTATATGTGTGTGCAGTTCGGGTCAGACATGGGCGCCAGTAGGCTTTTTCGCCCTTGTCTTAGTTGCCCCTGATAAATAATCTGTCGAAAAAACTTGGTTTTTGCTCAGTGCACGATGCACATCTTGATTTCGCAATGGTTGAGTTTGCTTGTTGGCAGCAAACGATGTTGAATAATAACGGGGAGCGCATGTACATTCCAAAAATCTTTTTTTACAAAAAATGGCTTTCTTCGACTGGCAGACTTTGTGGGTCTGTGCATCACAGCAGAAACGGCAATCACAATTGCGTATGTATATGACCAAAAACTTTGCGTCCAAGGGCAGGCACTTCGATAGCTCAGTTGGTAGAGCAATGCCCCGATTGGGCGGAGACCTGGGTTCGAGCCCCAGTCGAAGAAAGCCATTTTGTGCTCACAAAGGATTTTGGAATGTGCATGCGCTCCCCGTTATTATCTTGATTTCGGTTGTTGTTCGGGTTTGTTGTAAAAACCCATAATGCGTGTACG
>JASAMV010003866.1:0-84496 GCA_030248065.1 Rhynchonema sp. JSB1_4
TAATCGAATTCCCGCAGCCGGTACGACAACTGCAGCTATAATAAATAAGTGAACAAAATCAGTTTGCTGATTCAGTAAAAATTAATGCAAATAAAGCTGCCGTTCCGGATCGGTGACTTGCGTCTTCGGAAATTTAGGCCCAACCAACCAAAGTTAGGCAAAATTGACAATTATTATTTGACCATGCAGTCTACCCGAATCGACCATTATGCGCATTGATCCTGTGCCCTTGCATGGCTATGCCAAACGTGGCTCACTACATGCCGGCAGTGCCCCACTCAAGCAACAACATCAATCGGTGTCCACTGGTGCCGGGTTGCATAATCTCAGCATGACGTCATCGCCTGATCGACGGCCGCTCTTGATCTACGGGTTTGTTTGTGCTCTTGGGACTTTTTTTCAAACCGCAGATGGTTTTTTCAATCTGTCATGGTGGAACTTATCGTGGGGGTGATCAACAGGTTGTCACCAACCTGCTGTTAATCTGTTACAATTTTTTGTGAATGTTCTTGAAAGTGATGGATAATGTCTGGTCCCGGTCATACCACCACAACCAAGATAGTCTGTCTACATTTTCATAATAGCATTTAGTGAATAAACGTGTATATTTATCTTTTTTCCACAGCAATCAAGCCGTCCTAACGCCGGACACGCCATCAACCAGCGCACGCCTGCCCGACCTGGCATCTGTCTATGACCAAGACGCTGCATTCCAGAACGGTGCCTTTGCTGCCTCACCAGCCAATTCACAACAATCACCGAAACCGTACATTGTTCATGGTGCGTTCAAAATATTAGTGCCCAGCGTGTGAGCGTTGTTTCGGTTTTTCTTTGCACGCTAACGTGAACGTCACAACTCGTTGCGCCCGCTGCACAAGAATGTCGTGCCATAGTTGTCGCAGGCGTTAGTTACGTGAAAATAAGGTCTTATAGGTGTGTCAACGCGCGGCACTAATGTTCAGCTGTTGTATACTAACCGGCCTTTGTGATTCAGGCACCATGTCTCGACATCATGTGATGCGTCCACCGCTTGCGAATATCGATCCAAAACAATGCCATTGTGGATGTCCACATAAATCTGGTGATCATGTCGGTACGCACAAAATATTTGCGCTTGTGAATCAGCAGAGTCTGTAACGGCCTATTAAGTTTTTAAAAACTATGATGTGGCTTTATTCACATGGTGCAAATTAACCATGGCTGTTGATTACATAATGTTTCAGGAATCTACCGTCCAAGCGAACACGGTTGTAATGTGCCATCGCCCAAGGCACCGCCCGGTCTTGATCCTGCCAACGACATGACACTAATGCCGGACAATATTGGTTGGTTTGGCAGAAATAGAATATTAGTGCCGTAGTGGGGGATTTGATGCCTTCCCTTTTTGTGCCTCACCTCTTGATCCAAACTGTGCAACGCAATGAGAAGATTTTGATCAACTTTTGAGCTGAATTAAATGACTTGGGGGTGTTTTTTGGTCGCAGATCTGTTTGCTCGAGGTGCCTTTGAGTGAGCAGCGCAAAAAACCCATTCTATAACTGAGTTGTTGTTGTTGTTGTTGTTGTTGTTGTTGTTGTTCCGTTGTTGAATCAATGCACACGCACGGCATCCATATTTTATTTATTATTGTTATATCATATTTTGACAGGCGCTCTCAACGCTCCACACGCTTGCTCAACCCCGATCGACCAGAATTGGCCACCAGTCGGTGACACACTAACAACGACAACTTGTGCGCACACACGGCCGAGTTTTCTGTTGAACGATATTGATGTTTCACCGCCCAGCTGGGTGGCGCCGACACTGCCGCCGGTGAGTCTGGGCAGTTCAGCCAAAGATGGCACTTTCTGATGAAGCAAGTCACACATTTACACACTGAGGTGCAAAAACTCAAATAAAAATATAAAAAAATAAAAAAAACATTTGTAAAAGATGTATTGAACTTGTGAATGTCACACCGGTACTTTACCAATGCATTTCTCAGTGATCCTGAGGTCCAGTTTTGGTCATTCCTTTTTAGCGGAAGGCTGGATGAATTAGCCAAGTCCTTTTACAGACCATCAACCTCCCCCCACCACCCAATCTGCCCATACCCACACGACCAAGAGGTAATACGAGCAGTTCGGCCACTACTGCGTCCACATCCCCCACCGCATCCGTGAAACATCTGCCGGAGACAAGTGCGTTTTGTGGGACGGGGAGGCTTGCAGTTGTTGAGTTGCTGGATGCGCTGTTTTATGGAATATGAGCGTGAAATTTCGTGCATCGCACTGACGATGACGTGCAGGCAGATCTAAACGGGCAATCAAAAACAGCCTGCACAATTTGCGCTCTTATTTGATCGAACCTTTTTTCGTGATAGTGAAATTACGAACGTGTTCCATCCGAATCATCCAGGCACCGCCGCCCCCGAGCTGCCAGTGCGCGAGCAACGCCAGTCACCCAAAACGTGTCGCATCTGTTCGGATCAACGATATTATGTCAATCAATCGTTTATGGACTCGCTCTCCAGGTATTCACAATTCAGGGACGTTTTGTTGGCCTCCGGATTTCGGGCTGGACCTTTATTCAGGACCTGGCGCGGGCCAAAACTTCTGGGACGGATCTCGGAACTGCACTGCATGATTCAGTCTCTGATGCATTGACCCATTTCCAGCTACTACAATTTCAACGCCATATTCTGTCCGGACACGTGTCTGCTACCGAACCCGAACGGCTATCTGGCGATGCAACCCCCATCCTACACACATGCGTATTTGGCGATGGACAGACCAACAGCTCAACAACCGTTGCACAGGGGAAGTACCACGCAAACACCACCGCCGGATGATCCCGCGCAGAATAATGGTAAGTGCACACTGTACAGTCTGGGTCTCGTGGTGACTCGCTTAAAACACTCGTTACTGTCCTCTTTGTATCCACACGATTTGACATCCGTCTTTTGAATGACACAATGAATCGATAAATGGTAGATGTGCACCAGATTTGCATTGGGGACCTAAAATTTTGTTCGCAGTTATTCGCCGAGTGTCACCATACGTGTATCACAGTTTGTCGTGTCATGTTGTGATGGGTGCTATTGAAGAATAAAACAAAGTAAAATGGACGAGAGCTTGCAGGCACAGAATGTTGCAGTGACAACAACAAGAAAACAAACAATAGTTCCAGATTCATCATTAGTGACACGCGTGTCGATCAGCGATCAGCAAGTGACGGTGGTGAGAGCAGATTCGGTTACAAAACGACAACGAACGGGAGAAGCAGCGGGCTGTAATCGGCCGAAGTCAACGCAGTTTGGTGATGTGCTCGGTTAGCATTTATGTATTGGGGCTTGGGGTTTATGTATTATTTTTTAACTTTAGATGCCAATTTTGGGGTTCCGTATCTTCTTTTTGGACCAGCGAACCTTTTGGGCCACCGTACTTTTTGGGCCATGTTACTTTTTTGGGGCCAGGTACTTTTTGGGCGATGTTATATATCGGACCATGTACATTTTGGGCCAGTTAGTTTAGGGGGTTAAGTTAGCAAAGTGGGTTCTTCTGGTTCTTAGAATACGGCATTACAGTGGACCGCCATGTGTCTGATTATTATTTTTTTATTATTACACGATGCAAGTGCAGGTATGTACAAGGTGCAAGCAAGGGGATATACAACGGGGCGACATACAAGGGCAAAGGGACATTCAGGGTACTTTGGGGACTGGATAAACGTTGGGCAACGGGAGTATCTAACTCCAACTACATTGCTATCAATAAGTGCTCAAACTGGCCAAGTATCAGGCAGGGGCAGGACCAATACTAAGAATGCCAATCAGTACGAATGCAAGAGTCTATCAATCAAGGAATCTCTCAATCTATCAAATCTGAATGACCAATAACGCAGACGGAAGGAAGCGCCCGGGTAGACTCCGCCCACAAGCCTGAGATCACGTGACCAGCGGTCAGTGCCCAGCCTTGTGCCGGAGCTACCGTAACATCCCTTCCCCCTGCGGACAGTAAATCCGCGATACACCAAAAAGTCTAAGAGAAAAGTGTGGATACAATAATGGTCACGTAAGAAGAGAGACTGATAGACAAAACTGACAGAGACCAATAACATCTTAAAAATAGATAATCGCAATTGCATGAGTAACCACTTCGAAATAAGTCAATAAGCTAAAAGCTAATCAGAAGAAACAAACACTCACGAAAAATACAGATCATAAAGCCATGTTAATGCACTAATTGAAAACAACAGTAATAATTCATTCTTGTAGACAAACGGCGTCTACTGCCACAAGTCGCACAAAACAATACTAATATGTATGTACATATAGGGCCAAGCACAGCAGCGAACAATGCAAGTCATAATATGTGCAGAGATATACACACACTGAAGATCAGAGCTTGGGTTCCACTCACATGTGAACTAGGTATACGCTTCACAGCGAATGTTACGGTAATTAAGGTAAAACCGTATTTAGAGAAAGCAGTCAAACAGAAGTCAAAAATGAAACCAAAAATTATGTTGAAATAACAACAGTCAAGACATGTGCAAGTCGTGCCAACTGCATCTGTATGCACATAGTACCTATTATGTATAATACACAAGCAAACAAGCAGTTCTGAAACAAGCGCTTTATAAACACCGCATCTAGCGAAAGGAACAAAACTCAGACGATTCTCGGTTAAAACATCAAAATGGTCAGTAAATCTACTCATTTACATGTCTCTTTCCCTCTACAATGAAAATCTTATACAGCACGGTAAACAACAAATACTATATGCAAAAACATCTTCTGATTCGTCCTTTCTTCTTCGCTTGATTCAATTTCTTCTTTCTTCATCTTCTTTTTCTTGAATCTTCACTCTTCTTTCTTCGGCTTGATGACTGAATCATGCTTCTTCTGGGGACTTGGGGACGCTCAGGAATCTTCGTTCTTCTTGGGGTTCGGGGGAGTTCGGGACACTGTGTGAACAGGGCATGGTGTTCGTTTTGAGGGATTGTGGTGGACAGTGGGGCCAAGAAAGTTGAGGTTAAAGTCCAAGGACGTAAGTACAAGCATGTGTCATGTGTGCAAAGTGCCAGGGTAATTCACAATGTAATGCTGTGTACGCTATGTAACGTACATACAGTATGTACTGTATATGCGTGTGTATGTACAAATGTGGGAGGTCCGTATTCGCGTGTCCTGTTGTTGTTCGTCAGTGAGCCACACTTGTGCTCAACTTGTGCATGTTCAATAGCGGCATTTTCACATGCCGTAAGTCGCATTTCGCGATGCTTGTGCTCAGCACAGCACCAAGTGCAATTGCGTTTGTGTGGCTGCTTATCATCACCCATAAGTCGGAATTTGTCTGATTTGTTGCAGTGCGTAGCTGCTTGTCGGGTGTGTGTTGAGCTGTTGAGTGAAAGCTCGGACACAGGGTTCCGTACGAAGCCTGGGCACTACGGTACCCGTTCTCTGAACAATGCACGAGCATTGCATGTGCTTGGGATTCTGCGGTCAAAGCGAGTGTTGTGGGCACAACGTGCGTCATTAGCAACGTTAGCATGAACAACAATGGTACGGTGTCGGCCGAACATCTACCGGAGCAGAATTTGGCTTGGTCGTAACGTGTGTGTTGCTTTGGATGTAGTGCTGCACGACTTGCATTCACTTGCAGCGGAGCACATCCATTTTTGGGTGCTGTCACATTTTCTGATTCTTGGTTGCGGTGTGCCAATGTTGTGGGGCTCTGTTTCTCTTGATGTAACCGCTGGGTGGGCGCAGGTAAGTCACATGCCTTAAACAGTGGCCCGGGTTCCGGGACATCGTGCCACACCTCTGCTAAACCTGTGTGGACAACATTCGGTGCAACGCATTTCTGCGCTGGGACCGGAACAACAACATTTTGCAGTGTCTCTTGCTTGGGAGGCACTGTGGTACAGTCTTGAAGCACCGCTGTATTTGGCTGTGGTGCTACACATTCGATTTTCGGTGCTACTTGGTACTTTGTGCATGATGGTGGACTGATCTGCAGCGCACCTATATTGATTGTTCGATGCTCCTTATGAGAGCTGTGTGTTGCTTTGGGGGTCACCGTGCGGGATTTGAGTCCTGATGTATTATGCCAAACGTTTGGGTGAACCCGTGTGTGCTCACTGGGTCGGCTACACCGAATGGTGCAGATGCGTGCTGTTGCAGCTTGAGTATCAGCATTTGAGTTGAAGTCCTCATGTGTGCTCAAATGTGATCTGGGTACTTGCGTTGCATGATAACCTTGTGCTTTACCGTTTGGGTACCGGAACATGTCTTGATTGGTGCTTTGGTGACGCATTCCATAGACGGACGTTCCGTGCGGGTGCGGTCTCGATTGAGTAAAATGGCCATAACAATCCTCTTTGTTTCTCGTGATGTTGTGCTGTTGCATTGGGTACGCAGGTATCGGGCTGATGGACAGAGCGCCTATCTGTGGTCTAAACGTTCGACGCTGCTCTTGATTGTTGGGTTGCGGTTTCACACCCAGGAAATATTGCTGTATACTTTCTTGTTGTCTGGGTTTACCAGCTTTCACCAGCATCTGTGCGGCTTCTACGCGCTTCACGAACTTTAGTGCTTCATAGCCAGTACTCACATTGGATAGCAATAATTGAAGTTTCATTTGATCATCATACAAGCCATGTAGGAAGTATTTGTAAACTTCATTATTGCGTTGTGCGTAAGTGTGTTCGAGGTATGCTCCTCGGGCATACTGCACTAGTTTTGTGTAATATTCGGTCACTGTTTCAGTTGGTGATTGGATGCATGACATGAGCAGGGACTGATGGTATTTGTCATCAAAATCAGTCCTAAACCGTTGTTCGAGGTGGCGCATAACATGCGTGTAATCTTTCCGGAGCTCATTGGGGATTGAATAGTACTCTCCAAGTTCCAAGCTACTGTCGGATAATTGTAAAGGCACAAGCAAAGCACGTTGTTCTGCTGTGGGATTTGCAGCGTTACACACTTCATTGAATTTTTGGGACCATGTGATGAAATTACTCCCTTTTTCGAATGTGGGCAATTTCGACAAAATATAATTCGTTAGCATAGTCGACATGGTGCTTCGTTGTGGTGAGGTGTTGTGTTTTGAAGGTAAAAAGGGCTCAGCTTCGTTGGGTTGAATGTGGTTGGATTATGGTAGCTTTGCAAACAGAAGCGTTCAAAACGGAATGAAATTGCGTAATCGTTAGGAAGGGGTCACGACCTTTGTGTTGTTAGAATAGGAAGTGAATGGGGCAGCAGATGGTCCTTTTTTCGTTTATGGGTTACCTGTATGTGAAGCGACGAGTCTAATGTATAGTGTATGTAGGTATGTGTGGGTTCATGAGCAGATGTTTTTTTGCCTGTGGTGCTCAAATGAATGTGTGCCACACACATAGGTCAAGTATAGTGTTGTGGTTGTGGGCTAGAAACTAAGCTGAGTGAGATCGACTTAAATTTGCATGTACGTGAGCCGATGTGCTTTGCTATTGCGCAACTAGTGCTGTGGGACGTTGGTGGTTTGACTTAATACAGCAGAAGCAAAGCAGATTGATAAAATACTGCTTCCACAGTGGATCTTATGTCAGTTTTTCGATCTGAAGACAAAATGTGAGGTTTATGTCTTTGTTATGATAGGACTTGTTGTCAAGAAAACTTGTGAAGGTTTGAAGCTGCAAAGAGCAAAACTGTGAGAGTGTTTGAAAACTGTGTATTGTGAAAGTTTAGGGTAAGTTGGTGGACAAAACGGTTGTGCAGATGCGGGCCAAGGTCGGGCCGGGTGTGTGAAGGATGAGGTCGGGAGAAACTGAGGTGCGGGAAATCAAAGTAGCAAAGTTGTTGCGGACCAGAGTGAAGTGGGTTTGACTTGCCGCGTCGGGGCAGGGTTGATCACATTAAGTTTGGTACAAGTTGAACTGCTGGGAAGGGAATAACTGGACAGGTCCGGGCAAATTGTGGGCAAGGGAATTTTAAAAAGTGTATCTAGTTTTAGCGTGGTTACTACGTGTATCTTGTGATTCGGGAGCATGTATGTGTGTGGGCTGGGATGTTGCTGGGTTGGCAGGTATAGTCTGTTTATCTATAAATTCTGTAACGCCAATAACCAAGTGAGTAGGTAGGTACAAGTCTGAATCAGTGAGTGCACAATAAGATCGAAGCGTTTCAACACTTGTGTCCTGAGGTCGGACTTGTGAGAGAGACAACGGTAGGTAATGCTGACTTCTCCTTTCCCCTTAGGGGGAGAAGCGAGGAACAAACAAAGTTAGCGTCAAAATGGGATTAACCAGTGCAGATCACCAGTGTTAGGGGTTTATGTTCGCAAAATGGGTTCTTGTGATTCTTAGAATACGGCATTACAGTGGACCGCCATGTGTCTGATTATTATTTATTATTATTACACGATGCAAGTGCAGGTATGTATTGGTCGCACAATAACTATATAAGAATTCATCAAATCAATCCTGATTTTCACGTCCAGTCACTCTAACCCTGCTTGATCCACAAACTAAAAAGACCACCCCTCCCCCCGCAACTTCTTTTTCCAATGTTTTGTGTGCGATCACGCAACGCAACGTCATTGCCCCGTCACTTTCCCCCTTTCATAGGAAAAAAATCCAAAAAAAAACTTGCGCAAAAAAGGTGCAATCAAGGGGATATACAAGGGGCGACATACAAGGGCAAAGGGACATTCAGGGTACTTTGGGGACTGGATATACGTTGGGCCACGGGAGTATCTAACTCCAACTACGTTGCTATCAATAAGTGCTCAAACTGGCCAAGTATCAGGCAGGGGCAGGACCAATACTAAGAATACCAATCAATGCGAAAGCAAGAGTCTATCAATCAAGGAATCTCTCAATCTATCAAATCTGAATGACCAATAACGCAGACGGAAGGAAGCGCCCGGGTAGACTCCGCCCACAAGCCTGAGATCACGTGACCAGCGGTCAGTGCCCAGCCTTGTGCCGGAGCTACCGTAACAGTTTAGCAAAAAAAACGCTGTCAACCTTGTACCATCTAAATCAAAAGCAACCGCCAAAAAAAGACCTCTCTGGGTAGGCTGGTGCAACGTTATCGGACAATTTGTGTCCTGTTTACATCTGGGTCAGGGAGTTTAAGAGGAGTGTGTAACAGTGTTTCATTTAGTTCTTATAAATATGAGCAAGATTGTAATATTAGAGTAGTATAAAACTGCATGTATAGTTTCGGACCCTCTCACGAGACTATATATGTCACAATGCATCCGGGTCCTCATCAGTCATGAGATGCATTGCTCCCTCCCTATTTAAACCTGTGTGATATTCGAGACAAAAGCGTGCTGTTGGCCAACGCTACACACGAGATGACCTATATAAACCACCAACCACAGCGTGAATTTATTGTGCTTTGTGCATATTGACCAGACCTATGTAGCTTTTACCTCTGCCTGTTTTTTTTCTCAGATCGTTCGTCCACATATTTCGCTGACGGATATGTTGAACTGGCATTTCTCTACACACGCAGTCGGTGCGTGACACAATTTTTTTCTTTTCACAAATTCAGTGAATGATAATTTATATTCAGCAGTTGATAACCTGTTGGTTTTCCAGATGCCAATCGTCCCATGACCAAACAAGTTCGCTTGCTCAATTTCCCGCCTTATCTGTGGGTTCAAATTAAAGTGAGCTTATTTTGGCTTATATTACAGTGGTCAACTGCAGTGGTCAGATCACTTCATCAACTCACTTTGTAGAGTCGTGAACTCGCCCCGATCACCATGACGTTTTTTCTCACGCTCACTCGGGAGTTGCTGTGAGTTGACGAAGTGATGTGACCGCCCTAATATTAGCCTTTCTTTTGATCATAGTATCTTTTCGACTTCTGTCCTGTTCCCAGCACAGCGCAGTGATTGTTGAGCGTCGCTTGCCAAAATTGACTTCTTCGCAGCAAAACAAACCTTAAAATTTTTCCGTTTGCCGATTTTTCGAACACTTCACTGTCACCTGTCATTATTTTGTCGGTCAGGTCCTGTTTTGACTATTTACAGCGCTTCATGTTCGCCGACGGCAATCCGGTGAAATTCGACGGTGAACTCAATGACGTTATGGAAATGGACCTGTCGGCCTTCAGGGCGACTGGTTGGTTGTTGTTGCTTGTCATGCTCGGTTTTGTCACCCAACTACAACGTAGTTACCACGTTGTTTTTGTGTTTTTCAGCTGAGGAGCGTCAAATTACCAGCCAGCCTGCCGATGAAACTGGTAAGCGTACTTAAAGTGCCTCTACAATTGAATGGTGACCGCGTTTGTTCGCAGCCATTTTTTTGGAAAATGAAGGCAAGGTATCAGAAACCCAGATTTAGGGAATGGATTTTCAACTCGTTGCTTTGTGATGTTTCACGGAGCCCACATATTTTCACAGGAGGAGAAAAAATGAAAAAAGTTTGAGGCAAGCCTGTGCAAGACACAAGGTAATCCAATCTAAGATATTTTCAGCGTTTTATACACAGACGTTTCTCTGTTAAACGAGATATAAAGCATTGTACGAAACGCCAGGTGTGATAAATGATAAGCGAAACACTCCGAAAAATCAAGCCTTTTTTGAAGCACCCTTTTACTGCTGTATAATTTTAGGCATCTGTGGTGAATGAAATAAGTTGTCAATTACAAATAAAAATCCTCTAATTATCAAGTTTTTTGTTTGTGCTCCCCAGTTTTCAAAACCCTACACAGCTCACACAATGTTTACCACAACATGCGCAAGGCAGCCATTCCACAGCGCACATACAACGACAACGACAACACACAGCCGGCACAGCGACAACACAGCAATGTTTCAGCTGGCAAGCTTTGTTGTGTGTGTGCGCTGTGGAATGGCTGCCTTGCGCATGTTGTGGTAAACATTGTGTGAGCTGTGTAGGGTTTTGAAAACTGGGGAGCACAAACAAAAAACTTGATAATTAGAGGATTTTTATTTGTAATTGACTACTTATTTCATTCACCACAGATGCCTAAAATTATACAGCAGTAAAAGGGTGCTTCAAAAAGGCTTGATTTTTCGGAGTGTTTCGCTTATCATTTGTCACACCTGGCGTTTCGTGCAATGCTTTATATCTCGTTTAACAGAGAAACGTCTGTGTATAAAACGCTGAAAATATCTTAGATTGGATTACCTTGTGTCTTGCACAGGCTTGCCTCAAACTTTTTTCATTTTTTCTCCTCCTGTGAAAATATGTGGGCTCCGTGAAACATCACAAAGCAACGAGTTGAAAATCCAGTCCCTAAATCTGGGTTTCTGATACCTTGCCTTCATTTTCTGAAAAAATGGCTGCAAACAAACGCGGTCAACATTCAATTGTAGAGTCACTTTAACTAAGTGAAAAACTTCTCTCTGTGTCACTCTTTGTATGACGACATCAGTTTAAAATCAAAGCGGGTAGACCTTAGACAGTGCGCCGTGAGCAGTTGCCGCGTCTTAAAGGTGCTGGTCAACAACCCTTCGACCGCGCTTGATCTTGGGGGGTAGTATATATAAACAAAGTTTGGACATCGTGTTACTCGACCCTAATCTGGCCAGCCGATTGGTTGCTTCCTGATGTTTCACGGCCACGTTGAAGTTTGCACCTGGTGAAAAAAACCGAAAAAATTTGAAACGCTGCTGTGACACGAATAGGCTGTTTCAAGGTTTGATACTGGAGTGACAGCAACCTACAACATTGTGACAAAAACCGCAATGCACAATAGCTATTGAAACGTCCGCATCGGTGAATAAAAAAATAAAAGGTTTCAGAAACCTGGTCATTTTTTGCTAGGATTTTCTACTCGTGTAATTTTAAGCATCTGTGGTGAATGAAATAAGTTGTCAATTACAAATAAAAATCATCTAATTATCAAGTTCCTTGTTTGTGCTCCCCAGTTTTCAAAACCCTACACAGCTCACACAATGTTTACCACAACATGCGCAAGGCAGCCTTTCCAATGCGCACACACACAAAGCTGGCCAGCTTTGAAACATTGCTGTGTTATCGCTGTGCCGGCTGTGTGTTGTCGTTGTGTGTGCGCTGAGAGAATGGCTGCCTTGCGCATGTTGTGGTAAACATTGTGTGAGCTGTGTAGGGTTTTGAAAACTGGGAAGCACAAACAAGGAACTTGATAATTAGAGGATTTTTATTTGTAATTGACAACTTATTTCATTTACCACAGATGCTTAAAATTACACGAGTAGAAAATCCTAGCAAAAAATGGCCAGGTTTCTGAAATCTTTTATCTTTTTATTCAACAATGCGGACGTTTCAATAGCTATTGTGCATTGCGGTTTTTGCCACAATGTTGGAGGTTGCTGTCACTTTAGTATCAAACTTTGAAATAGCCTATTCGTGTCACAGCAGCGTTTCAAATTTTTTCGGTTTTTTTCACCAGGTGCAAACTTCAACGTGGCCGTGAAACATCAGGAAGCAACCAATCGGCTCGCCAGATTAGGGTCGAGTAACACGATGTCCAAACTTTGTTTATATATTCTACCCCCTAGATCAAGCGCGGTCGAAGGGTTGTTGACCAGCAGCTTTAAGCCATTCATTTTTTGTACTGCCAGCAGGATTCGCGTGTTTCGATGATGTTTCACTGTGCGTTCCTAATTGTAGCGGTTGACGAAGAGCAAGTGCAGTTCCTGGAGGTGTGCGGTTTCGCGCGCGACCTGTGCGTCAAGGCACTGCGCAAACATCAGGGCAACGCCGAGCGCGCCGCTGATTGGCTGTTCAGTGGTGCGGTGGACGACGATGCGGCAGCTGGCGGCGGCCCGGCCGGGCAACACAATCACGACGCGTTCAGGGGTGGGTTGTTGCGGAATAGTGATCACGTCGGGCAGCTGCCTTGAATGATGTTTCATTACATTACCACCTTGCTGTTTCAGGTCATATGCCAGCCGTGCCCGCGTCCGATGAGCAGGCCAAATACAAATTGTTGGGTTTCGTCAGTCATGTCGGCGGCAATACAGCCTCGGGCCACTATGTATGTCACATCAACAAACAGGTGCGCTCGCGTTTAGCTATTTTTCTGATTTTCATCGTATTTGTTCCTGATTTTAAGGGCAAATGGCTGATCTTCAATGACGAGAAAGTTGGTGTGAGCGCAAAGACGCCGTTTCCATTCGGCTACTTGTACTTGTTCGTTCGTTCGGATTTGTGCTAGGATTCCATTAAATGTGATGTCTAGCAGGGCTAATTCTATGTTATGATCGTTTTCGTTTTTATTCTATTGTTGTTTCTTGTTCTTTGTTTCTGTTTTATTATTGTATTGTAATTGTTGAACGTCTCGAAACGGATACCGGTGTTGCTTATTTTACTTTATAAATCCCAGTGTGTACTTAATCATGATCATAAACCTAGTTTCATTGAATTTGGAAAATGATCAGCCCAAAATATTCGACAGTCAGAAAACACGAAAGTAAGAAGATGGTCCGTTCAAAATCAACAATAACAAATTTAACTAGTAAAGTGATGACATAGCAATCGATAAATAATGACAACAAAAAGTGAATTAAATATTGTCCAATTTCTGTTCTTGTTGAAACGAAGGATTGAACATTGTTGCGGTTAGATTCCGTTCGCAAATGTAGTAGTGGGGCAGATTGCACGAGTAGAAGTTGGTGTAGTGTCCAGTCGGGGTCAATGGATGCCAGTACGCAACACACGCTGCCGCGCCAGACATGCCGTGTGGAAACAGTTTGTTCAGCCATGGACTGAAACGCACTGGGTTTGGTTGATTTCTTGGCTTATGTTGCAGTGGTCAAATGATTCGTCAAACCCACTTTGTGGAGTCGCCAACTCACCCCTAACGCCATATGTGTTTTCTCGCACTCACCCTGGGCTGTTGTGAGTTGACAAAGTGTTCTGACCACTGTAATACTACAGCTGATTTCTTTCAGTTTACAGTAAAGCCATGTTATTGCCAACGACACATGAAACACGGGAACCACGTTCACCTGACCGCAAATGCTTCAGTAACGAACTCCAAACGGTCAGTTGAAGGTGAAAGGACTTCTCCACGGATTATAGCTTGTTCAGAGCGCATAAATACTAGTCTTGTTGGCATGATTGATTGGAGGAATCTTTCCGCTTCCACCCCCTCCCAACTCACAGTTGTTCCATGTCCATGCCCCCAGTCATCGCCCATTGCGCGCCGTATATACCAGTTGGGGTGTGTCGGGCCGCACGAATACCGATCCAAGACCATAACGTTGGCATCGCCTCGAAACGAACAACTTCCTGCAACGAAAGACGGTTGCTGGACAAGTTGCTTCGCATCTTGTGCAGCCTGGGTATTAAAATCATAGGTGACAATGGCCAGAATTCTATCTATCGTAACCCCACCGTACTCACCCATTCATCAATATCGTTCGGCGTCCACAGAGTGCTGCCGCGTGCGAAACAGTTCTGCAACGCTTCCATGTACGAGTGTTTCTGTCGTTTCTGAACGTAGTAGCACGAGTCCAGATAGCTGAACCATTGTGACGGGCAGCAGGTCGCCGTCGCCGTGTGGGGACCGGCTGAAACGTGGGACTGCATGGTGACACTATCGGAAACCCGACATGTCTCAACGACAAGTTGATCAAAGTTGATATCAAAATCAAAGTTGATACTGTTCATCGTATTGCGATTCACGACCACAGAGGTTCATCAAATATAGCAGAAACGGCAATCTGAATATTGACACACTTTCCAACTGTATTATATACCAACTGCGGTACCATCATCACACTCAGAACTAAAAAAACAGCTACCGCACGCACAAGCAATCACCAATCCGGCATGAAACATCAGGCAAACTCACTCTGTTGACCGGCAGTCAATGTGTCAGCATTGCTCTCTGGTCGCCCATTGACTGCACGCGCAGTGATTGCGATGATGAAAAACAGTGTAATTCGGAACATGGTTAGCGCAACGAATCAATTTGCGTGATGTTATTGGCAAATGAGTTAGATTGGGATAAAACAAAATTAGGTTGTCGACTCTTGTTGCGTTGTGCTGCGGAAAACTTGACTGGGCTCGGGCTGTGCAATGGTGCAACTCTGTCTTGGGCACATCTTGTTGTCTTGATTGGTTGTCTGGTTGTTTTGCCTTGTTGGCTTACACGAACTCTCACGCTGTGCAGCTCACGTACACAATGTGCATATTTTGCATGTTGGTATCCATAATAGTCCCCACGTATCTACTGTATGTGTCTGTCACTCAACGAAAAATGAAAACGGATTACAGCATCACTGTATTAATTTTAAGACCCCATATGGAGACACCTCACCCAAGGTAATTTGTTTTCATTTCTATAAAGGATCACGAGACCGCATATGTTCAACATAATAATGTTCACACCAATAAAACAACATAATTTCGGAGCAACCAAAACAAGGTACAAAAGACATCACAAAATAATGACTATTGTGATAAAAAAATTGTTGTGGGTATTATTCTATATTATTTTAAGAATACCTTTTAGCAAACAGTAGCAAACAAGAATTATATACAATACCAATAGCAGCAGATCGTTGAAAAATGCACAAACGTTACACACATGGTAATATTTCACAGAGACAAAACTCCCATAGGGGGTCCAGCAGAAACGGATTATTTTGACAGAAGAAAATAATAATACCAGGGCTTGAATCTTCGCGCACATTCCGGCCGAAAAGCGCATAGCAAAGTCTTCGAGAGCGGGAAACACGTTTTTTTTCAGTTTGACCGGTGAAGAACAGTAACAGACTGTGAATATCAGGTATCAGATAAAATAAATGTATACAAGCACAATCAGTTTGTGTGAAAACGCAGAAATGGGAAACGTTGTTGCCACGCAGTGATAATATAAATGAGCAACCTGGGTGCTGGCTTGTGCCACGATAAAACATACGTATGCATTTACCGGGAACAGCAATGTGAGAGTTGGAAAGAAGAAAATTTGAAAAAGTAAACGTATTCTTAATCTTCGCACATTTATCACACTGTGGAAGCTATGGTGTCGAAAGTTTCGGCTTTTGGCTCAAATCACTTCGTCAGTTCAACTTTGTACAGTCGTCAACTCACTCCGAACACCATGTATTATTTCTCGCGCTCACTTGGGGCTGTTGTGAGTTGCCGAAATGAACTGACCACTTGGGTTGACCGCACTGTAAAAGCCAAACTTTCTGCTTTGACCTCACGTTCAGGGTCATACAACACGAGCGAGGAACTCGCTAAGAATTATTTGTACTCAGGGTTGGGCAAAAAACGTTTTTTTTTTAAAATCGTTTTTTTAAAAAAAAAACGTTTTTTTTTAAAAAAAACGTTTTTTTTAAAACGCCCAGATGACCAAAATATGCCCCCCAAAAAATTGGAAAACGTTCATGTTGGGAAGAAAACGTGGTTAAATGAAGTAATTCTATGTGTTCTGAGGCAAAATAAACGGGTTTCAACCCTTTTCTAGCGAGTTGTTAAGATCCCATATCAGACCCGCATCATGGGACCAACTTTGGCCGGGGTCATCACTGAAAGTCAAACTCCGTATATCGACGTATCTCGACAAAGTAAAAATTGGTCGAAAATTTTTTGAAAAAAATGGGACAAAAAATTGATTTTCCTCGATAATCAGGGTACTTTCCCTGAAAAATCAGGGAAAATCAAGGAAATTCAGGATTTAAAAAAAACGAAAAACAACCCAGGCGTTTTTTTTTGAAAAAAAACGTCGTTTTTTTTGCCCAACCCTGTTTGTACTGACTGAAGTCGAGCTAAAACAAATTTGAGAACGCCCGGTAGCATTGTTTCTTGCGGATTATAAGTGTGAACAAAATACTGTCGTGTGTGGGGGTAAGATCAAGATCAATTCCGAAAGAACACATAAGCAATATCAAACAATGGGATTGTGACTGATCGATGCTTCACAGAAATATCCACAATTTCAGCATTGAAACAGAATTACAAGTTTCTATTCTTGGTGACCACAAAGAAAATTATTTTCAATGGATTAGTCTTGTGCGAAGTGCAGAAAGACCACTTAGAAGTGTCTACGGTACCTACATATGTATAGTTTCATACATCAAGAATGCTGATGTTTCATTCGTCACACAAGAAGCAAATGTGTATGTATGTGAACTGTGAACTGCATGGAAAAGCACCGGTTTCGTAATGACATACTGTACATAATATAGCAAAACGGCTAAAGTTTTCTACGAAAACAAAACAAAATCAAGCAAAAAAAGTTAGTCAGTCTGCAACAAGTAAAGCAAGCACAAGCGCCATTGGATGATCGCCGGGTCAAACCAAAACACAATCTGATGTTTCACACACACTATATAATAAAGTGCCTATAACGCATCCTTCCTGCCCTTCAACGTGTACACGTCCATGCCGCCGTCGATGCCCTTGACCTCGATGTGGTCGCGAAACTCAAAGTCGAACCGGTCCTCGAGCATTCGTTTGACGTCGGCCGACACCTGCACGGTACCCTTAACGCCGGTCGAGTACATACGACTCGCAATGTTGACCGTGTCGCCCCAGATGTCGTAGTAGAGTTTGGTGGTGCCGATGACGCCCGCCGTCACCGGACCGATGTTGTAGCCGATCTTCATCTCGAAGTCGAAGTTTAACAGATTCTCGTTGAAATTGGCGAGCGCCTGTTGCAGCGCCATCGCGAACTCCATCAGCTGATAGAGATGTTCGTACGGATGGACGGCCAGGCGGCGGCGTTCGGGCACCAGGCCCGATGCGGCCATCAGCGTCGGTCCGATCGTCTTGATCTTTTGCACTTGCGAGAAGTCGGGCAGATTCAGCAGCTCGTCAAAGTCGCCGATCACTTCGTTGAGCACGCGCAGGAACTCGCGACCACCTGTGGTATATAGGCTAGGGGGTACTGGTCGAGCTCGTGGCTGGGCTCTACTGGCGTGCACTGCCCCTGGCAAACTGTGGGCGTTTGCTTCCAGAACAAGCGATGATGTTTCATGCGAGACTAAAACGAAGCTCACAGATGTTGTACATGACACTTTGTGGATTCGCACTGACGGCGACCTTGTGCACCGCCCGTCTGGAAAACAGGCCGAAACGGGCAACCAGAAACCCTCAACACGGCTTGCAGCCTTGGTGTGTGGTGCAATGAACCTCGGACGTACTTGTCACTTGACAATCTGCTGCTCCGAAAACTTAGGTAAACCACCACCCTGCGCCAAATGCGCTACTACTGTACACACACTGCGAGACAGTACTAACTCAAAAAATAAAACCAAACATTTTTCAAATTTTCTCGATCAGGAAAGCATGATCACCTTCAAACGTCTCCTCGTACATGGCGTTCCAGTTGACGATGCTGGCAAACAGCACAGCGACCATGTCGTGATTCTGCGAGTATTTCGAATTGATCTTCAACTCTTTGACCACATGATTCGGGATGATGTTCGACAGCAGCCAGTCGGCTTGATCGCGCATTGCCTGATTTAGCAAGGGAATGTTGGATTTGGAGAATTGAAAACCACCCGACAAGATTTCATTTGATCGATTTCTTTTTCGTCCAGGCCACCACAGCATGCCTGCACTGCACATGTATAGTAACACTACATCAACACGAGCCCGATTTTGGAGGTGGCAGATTCGTGAAACATTCATACGTTGGCTGCTGATTTGGGGAATGTTACGCGTTGTAGAATACAACGTGGTGCATGATGATTTTCTCTTTCTATTCGTTTTGTAAGCACGCCACTTCCGAAATCGGGCTCGTGTTGGCGTTGTTTGCCTTTACATACCTGCATTTGTTCAGTGTCGCGACGCGCCTGCACACCGCCGAAGAATGCCATACGAAAGGCGCCCTCGAATTGATAATTAAGGAAGGCAATCAGTATTAAAGCGAGTGAAACATCAAGTAGCAGCTCCCAACGATAAGGACTGTAGCCGGTGAATAGCGGCCAATGTGTGCCGTTGCTGTTGGCGATTGTTGTGATCTGAGCAGGTATAGAAAGTGGAGTGGATTGGTGTTTTTTCTCTTGTTTTGATTTTTATTTGTTTCGTAAATTTGAATCTGTGCGCACTCACATTGTCTTCGTCGGTGTAGCAGAAGCGCGGTGACGCAATGCAGAACTGCGAGAACACAACCAGAATAACGGCAAGCACCGCCGCCTGCAAATGAACATGTTTTTTCCACATTTTAAAACGAATATTTTAATGAGACAAATGGCTAAATTCAAACACACTGAAAAATTGAAAACTCATAATTTTTAACTCAAACCTGAAGCGTTTTGGGCCAGCAGGCCAGCTGGCTGAAGTTGACATGCCCGAACGCACAGATCAGCAAGATGTAGGCGCACAGAAAGTGGTATCGTACAGTGCCGACGAGGTCAAGGGGGTTGTTTGGCGCATACCATAGGGCGCACAACGACAACAGACCGGGCAGCAGGATTAGCACCAGACCTGCGCATGAATGGCTTGTTGAAAAGCACTCCTTTCCTCTTCCATTGGTTTTTGATTGCTTGCTTTGCCTGCAGGCCAAGGTCTTGCGTGTCTTTTATAATCGGTACTTTGGGACTTTATTTGTAACTCTTCGTACCCGAGTTCAGATCCATTTCAGCAAACTGAATGCATCAATCGTCGTCTAAACAATCGCTAAATTCTTTTCCAAATGTTCCAAACAATACAACACAAATTTCGGGCTGCTGCGAGAATTGAGTCTCCCAAAAAGTATACTGTACGAAGCAGAAATCCGTGTACATACAGCGCGGCGCCGCAATGCCGAAAATGTCACACACTTTCATACAAAAATTGACGCTTGCATAATTTTCTGATTGCGCACAACAACGGCTTTTGTTTTAAGCACGGGAAAATCAAGTAGGGTATCAAGCCAGTGTCATGTAAATTTTGATGCGCATGGCGACGACGAGGCGTGTGTCCAAATCGCTGTTCCGAAAGGTCTATGCGTACACTTGGTCATTTTGGAATAGCAAGTGCATGAAGCATAACGCGGGTTGATGTCATGCCCTGTGGTGAAGTGCCTGACCAGTCCACAGGCGTCAGCAGTGGCAAAATTATTGCAAATCCAGAAAATAAAATCATATCCATTGAATGACAACTGACCATAAATGTGCCTGGGCATCCACGAGTCACAAACGGGCGCAAAGTTCGTCTTGAAGATGACGGGCGCCAACACGCGTATGACGGCCGCAGCACAAACGATCGTGGACAACGCGAGACATATGGGCAGGAAGGGACCGACCTGCAAACATGATCGGTTAAGTCATTTGCGCCTTGTTTTGTTGGAGTGTCGTGTTTGTTTGGGATGGAGTATGTACTAGCATTCAATTTACTCAACAAAACTTTGTAGCGTAATGCACAAATGGTGTGCGCTTATGTATTTATTGTGCGACGCTTCAGTCCCGGGGTACAGGTTCAGGCACGGCCATTCAGGCCCGACTGGAGCCTAAGCCTATGAATGGGTCAAACATGCTGGGCCTGAAAAAATCGGGCCTGAACTTCCGGGCCTGAAAAGTTACGGAATAGCGCTTATTCCGTCCAGCGTTCAAACGGGATTGGATTCAATCCCGGGAACGGGATTGAGTTAGGAAAATAACGGGATCGGGATTGGCGGGGTTAAGAAGCACAAAGATTAGACCAAAACAGAACAAATTTGTCGAAGACAAGGCAGCTCAAAGGAAATAGTGAACATCGATCCTAAAAACAGCTGATTTGTGCATGTAACCCATAACAAACGAATTAGCATTTCAGTTTTTTGATAGTGCGTTTTTTAGTTCCTGGTACTGAACTATATTTTGAACGAGTGCCGTTGAACTATATTTTGAGTGGGATTGGAAAAAGTGCCGGCATCCTGGAGATCTGGATCGGGATTCCGTTCGAACATTGATTCAGTCAAACACCACGAGGAGAGAGAAAACGTTCACTTAACATGGCACAACTTCATCTTTGATGTGTGTGTGAACAATTCGCAACGCTCCTCCCATTGACCGATATACACATAATTATAAGGTACACATGAACCATCAGCCAACTTGCCACCGAACCTGATTCAGGTCGAATCCGATGAGACACACGATGGCAACGAGCGTGTATGTGAAGGCAGCGACCACCACATCGATGACGACGGCTGAATATCGGTATACGCCCGTTGTCTGACCACTGGATGTTTGCGACACCGCGCCCCCGGCCGTGCCCGAACCGATCTGACCCAGCTCGGCGCCCGGACTCAGGGCGCGACCCGCACCCCCGCTCGTCTGCGATGGACCACCTGGATGCGGGTGAGAGAGTTTTACTATGTATATTGTAGGTTGGAAAGTTACACACACCACTGCTAATTGGAGGCATCAGACAACCATTGCACATGTGCGGACTACCCGCAAAGTTTGCAAATTTGACCTGGTTTTCACGGACGGGCGAGACGCCCGGCATTGTAATGACCGGTTAAACGTCATCAGCAAATCGCCAGACATCCAGTGCAGTGTACTTGACCCTGTCATGTTATAGTTCTGATCCTACATAAAACTTGACGAATGGCACTGGTACCGTGGAGGTTTCGTGTAAGCTGCCATGGTGGGCGTGAGCATGATCCAGGACGCTGCTATACATACAGTAGGTATACTGTAGATAATACTCGAGGAGCTGAGTAACAGAGCGCCCACTGTAGTGCAGGTGCCCCGCGCTCCTTGCAAACGTCGAAATGCCAAACTTCAGACCACCTTACCCGCAACTGGGTCATGTGGTGCGACCGGTGCCTGTGCGCTGAAATGCTGTCTGTACTCGGCTTCGATGTCGCGGTCACGAAACGTCATCGTGCACGGATTCAGCGCATCGCGACCGATCCAGTAGGATGTCGACGCGAGATTGCTTTTCTGAACATGAGATTTCTTACTTTGACAAACATTTTACTGGAAAAATTAAGAAAATGACAACAGGCTTAGGAAAACTTTGTTTTTTCGTGAGGCATGGGGAGAGCACCGAATATTGAACTAAGGACAGACCACAGACAGAATTTGGTGGTGGAATAAAGAAAGTTTTCCAACTTTTTTCGAAAGTTACGACACGAACCTGAATGACGTCGACCAATTTGCGATCGAAATCCCTGTGATCGGTGTCGAAATGTGTCAGTGACGCATTCGCGTGCAGTTGTGTCATCGTGTCAAGCCCAGCTGCCAGACTGCACACATCGCTGCCACCTGTACAATCAATCGAATGAACAAACGTAATATCGATTGGTGTGTCACGGGCAAAACAGCGAGGCCAAAGTTTTTCAAAGACAGCAGCCACCTAAGTAAATGTTTGCTGGGCGCAGTACAGGCCTTACGTATTATTCTTGTCGTATAGTAAATTTCCAAATTCGCTGCCGCACAGTAAAGTACGCCCCAAGCGCGGTTCTGAAACATTGCGCGCAGCTGCCTGGCATTCTGACATTAACTATGGGGCGTATTTTACCGTGCGTCAGCGAATTTGGAAACTTACTATAGTAGCCTAACCCAAACGAACAATTGAGCATGCCCCCTCCGGTCACTCACCGCCCTGTGCATCAATACCACTTGAGTGCGACGCCGGTCTGTAGCACATGGCTGACGCCGATTGTGCGTCATTCAAACTGCCGGACGCCGACGCAGTGCGCGTGCCGTTCATGACCTGCACGAAGTGCATCTGCAACGATTTGGTGCGCACGTAGGCACTACAATAGGGGCAGTGACATGGAAGATATATACAGTAGAAGTGACAAGTACAGCGCTGAAGAAGGATTGATTTTGTTATGTATGCTACCCCTGATCACGTGTTTGTTTTTGGTTTTCCACAGCGAACTATACAAGCATACAGTACATGTATGTATATACTACAACTTAACGCAGTGCGAATGATTGTTGCTTGCAAAAAACGGCGGGAACTCAGCGAGAAGAAGCTAGCAGCAGGTAAACCAGAGTGACACCACTGATATCAGCGCGACATCGAACGCACATGAATGCAACATACCATTTCCTTGCTGTTCTTTGGCGCCATCAACTGTGACGATGTGTGCAGGCCGCTTTGTGTCCGCTTGCCCACCGAGCCACTGCCCATGCCACCACCGGGATCCGTGAACGCTGACGTTCGACTGCTCGGCGGTTGTCCGTGGGCGGGACTGGTGCCCGTGGCTTGCAATGCCGTACAGATGGCCTGCTCGGACACTGAACGTCGCTTGCCCGTCCCGACGTACTCCTCGAGGCCGAGATTGTTCTGCAAGGTGATGTATCGATTGGTTTGTGCAATGCCGGATAACAATCTTGCAGTAATGGACTTCGACCAGTTGCACAACGACATCGGCTCGGAATGTTAGGCAAAATGTCTCTTCTTAAATTCTTGCAAAACAGTGATCGCCGGTCGATAACGGCCAACTTAGCATACTAATCTGTGAGCACACTCATGCGTTCACTTCGTGCTTGGTGTTTTCTTCCGCTCTGCTGTTGTCGACCAAATAATCCCTTTATCGAAGTGTAATTCGGTGCATAACGCCAATTGGGACACACGAAAATTTCATTCTATGCCGCAGTGCGAATATTTTAAAAACGAAGTGCTTAAGTACTGGAAATTTTTTCGGGACACGCCAAAAAGTATTCTAAGCCCGATGTTACTCATATAGCGAATATTCCTTTTGCGACTTGTGACTGTGTATAATTGTAGGGCCAATTGCGCCAACCGAACTGAACTGTGTGGTCCACCTGTGCCTTTCAAATACTAACTCTGATGTTTCATACCTCGACGTTGGCAGTCGTGACTGCCTCCTTGTGCCCCCTGACTGAGAGCAGCTTTTGTCGCAGACTCGCCTCGGTGGCCGTGGAGGCTCGCGCCGGCAGAGATGTAGTCGGCTGGAGCGCTTTCAGCCTTTTCGTCAATTTCTGCAAAAAATAAGCAAATAAATACACTTTGTTCTTCAAATTTAGGAAAGAAAACAGCAAAATCGCGCGCGCTTGCCGATTTGAACGAGGACGTCCGGCCGTGTTTCTGCACCGACGCCTGGTCGGCGGGAATCGATGATGTTTCAGGCGTGGAGCCTTTGAGTCGCGCAACAACGAAATGGGTCTTCACGCCTGCAATGCGAAATCCACATGAATACCTAGCCATTTTTTGCAGAAATGTAAATAGGGTAGGCCTAATGAAATCAAATTTGCGCTGTGTAGTAATGACATAATGTACTGTATAATGCATCAGTCCTGTGCCTTGTTTGTCACTTGATCAAAACGTATTATACGTAACACACGCACACGTACGGGCCGGGCCTTCTTTCTGTATCCCTGTCAGTGTCATTGAACTAACATTTATGATCCTCCAAGCCCTACCAAACAATATGGACAACGTAGGCTTTGAACCTGCGTCTTCCAGATACGGCTGCTTTAACCAGCTGAACTACGCATCCGTCTGACAAGCGGGAGGATCTAGAAGGATCTCTCATACGTACCCCAATGCAGCACCAAATGCCTGCACAAGCTTGTGTTTTTGCCTGACTCCATAACGTGAAACGCACGCCGCGTAACACACTGACAGCAGGGGCTGTAGCACAGGTCAACGGACCACTATCACAACATTTCACATGTATTTGTACTTTTGCACTTCGCTTCGCGGTCCTCACAAAATCACGTCAACTTTTGCATTGGTACAGTACCGTCACGGTCCTTGGCGGCGGTGGAAGCTTTTTTTCGCCCTCCCCCTTCTTGTCCCCCATACTTATTGTATGAGTAAAAACGCATGCATCCGCACATTTCGCCATTTTTGATGCCCCTTTTGATGTTTTAATTTTAAACTGCGAAATTAACCAGCTTTATGGGCGTTAAGTCACTAGGAGTTGAATCAAACAGAGTGGTACTACACTGCTATTTTTTGATTGATGTTCGCCATGTTTGTACATGATGCGGGACACAGCGATATGCAATGCACATTGTATTATAGGTATTTGCACTAGTGGCCCGTGAGAACCTTCCCAGTCATAAACGTTTCTATTCATGGTTTTTTAATGGGAAAACTGTGAGCCAAAGCCACGTTTTCCCAACTGATGGAGACTCATGGATATCATCATGTTCGAAGCAGTGGCGGATCCAGCTTTTGGCCAAGGGAGGGGTCAAATCATTTGACCCCTCCCTTGGCCAATCCATAAAGTTATTTTTATCAGGTGTTGGTTCCATTCTGGAAAAGTCATTTGTATCCAGCGGTCGTTCAGAATTTGGTGCTTTTGCACCACGACACAAAGTGCGACCATGCGTTTCGGCATTACGCGTGAGAAAGCCCTGGCTTCATCAAAATTTCTGACTTTTTGACTTCTGACATCGAAATCGCGAAGTGCGCTACTTTTTTTACTTTTGACGTGTATTACAGTGAAAATCTAGAGATTTGGGTGTCCTTTCCTCCTTATTTGCGAAAAGGTGCTCCTTCAGGAACCAATTTGACCAAAGGGGGCCATGGCTCCTGTGACCCCTTTGGATCCGCCCTTGGTCTGAAGGAACACTCTGCGGAATTTTTTCACTCCTTCTAACACACATGCACAGGTTCAAGTTGACAAGAAAGGTGCCGAAATCCAGAGATATGTGTTCTGCGTTCGGAGCCCACATTGCCGCACGTAAACGTCGACACACATGTGGCAGCAAACCCCTCGCAAATGGGACGCGACCAGCAACCAGCAGCGTCGCCATGCACGACCACATATTGTACACATTGCCTGCCAGCAGACTAAAAATAGACATTTATCGACGTAGCTGGCGTCTATAAATAGTAACACACGCACACACAGAGAAACGGGACGCACGGCACACCCGTGTGGGAGCAGCAGCTTGCATCCAGCTCTCTACATGTATGTGTGTATGGGTATAAATGCGTGGTGGCAGCTGTGTGCCAGAGGGCATATAGGGATGCCATTACGACAGGGCCAGTGCCCTGAGCAAAACTTTGCTTTCTCGCTCTCAACAACGCTTGCGCGCGCCCGCGGCTGACGCTGGCTAGCTGCTGCCTTGCACACACACACATACCACGCCTGCGCTGTACCGAGTGCACCTATACATATTAGGTCCACAGCTCCGCTAGTCGTATAGACGTGTACTTGTTGGGTCTTGGGTCTGGTCTACTTTGACACCAAACGCATGCTGCTGACGTATACGTATGTGTATGGCCATGTTCGCGTGTTGGCATGTCGCATGCGTACCATAGTGTGGTACTTCCATTGTGTGGACCGTCCGTACGTACATGTGCACTGTGCGTGTGCGTGTGCTTTTTATCAAATTTGCTGCTGCCGCGCTATGCGCAGTGACATTGCGCGCTCGCTGAGAAATATAAAGGGCGAAAAGCTTGATTAAACCATATACGGTACTCTCATGGTTGCTCCAGCTATATGAACAGTGCTGCCATACAATGCCCATCCCTTACACTTGATTGACTGCTTTCACTACGAGCTCTATCTGCAACCGCACGACGAAACATCAACACTCAGATTGAAACAATTGACGCTCGCTGAAACGTTACACTTAGGATGTGAATGGAGACATCACGGGCTCACAGGTTTTGTATTCGCACCATCACACCTCGAAGTGTCAGATTAATACATTTCCAGCAAGAACACTGCTTTCTGTCAAGAACCGCTGCCTGCTCTTGCCCTCGACACGTATGGCTCCAGACGTCGTTAAGTCACTATTGTGGAACACGTACATATGCACGGAATTAGACGCACATTCAGTGTCATGTGAGAGGACTGGGTCCCAAATATAGCAACATACACAGGACGCGCATAATGCCAGCACAAAATGCACATCAATAATGTGGACCCCGGGGGCCATACAGTATCCACATAGGCACCTACATATGTAGGTACCATGATGAATCTCGTCCAGCTGATTTTCACAAGTAAGTGCCCGTGTGTGTATACGCAACTGCGTTCGTGGAGAAAATAAATCCAGCTGTGGTGCTGACCTTGATAATCGTCACCGGGCTCCAGCTGATAATCATCTTGTAGAAATTGGGCAGTGGCATCCGAAACGTGAATTCGACCGGCCATGCCTGAGTGACAAATAAATGGAATAAAAAAGCGCAGGCTTCGGTCCAATCTGCAATCGGTTGTGTAACGCCAACAACCCACAATTTGGCATATACATACCGTAATCTGATTTGAAATCTGTCCCAGTGACTGACAACCACTAAACATCTTCACGTCCAGTGCAAAAATGAACCACCAGGCAGATTACAGCCAAGTTTTATTTATGTAAATTGCTGGTCATTGAATGTTGCGCTTATCATATCCATTTGCCACCCATGATGTGTGAAGCGGATCAGAAAAACAGAACGTTAGATTCAAAAAACATAATGCAAGTAGAAAATAAAGAAAAGCACCCGAGCTTTCCATTTCGTTAGCGAACGTGACATCGTTTGAGAATACGTCAAATTTGAACAGTTTCGTACCGACCAAACCGCACATCACTTTGCCCGTGTGAATGCCGACACGCATGTTGACGTCCTGATGATGTTTCAAAAGGCCAATATTGAGAGAAAACATTAGCCTTCGGTTGCGAAATCACTTTCTGGGATGCCCTGTACTGTATTGTGCCGAATGAAACCCTGTCTGCAAACAGCGTAAAACGTACCTATTACCACGTGGAACGGGTTTCTATAGACATGGATATCACACGGCAGCGAACTACTGTCGCCACGCCAATAACAAGGTCGTGCAAACAGTCTTCCAAAAAACTGACAAGCTGTGTAAATCAGTCGAATGGAGTCCCACTTATCGCGCGTCTCATCCGCCGCGGACGAGAACGACAAACAGCACGATGACCCAACCAGCTAACGGGCAGTAGTGCAGACCGACCTGTCCCCTGTCGGCATCGAATTGTCTGATCGCCTTGATCATCGCCTGACCCAATTCGACACAACATTTGGCGTGATCGCGCCGCGGCACCGGACAGCCGGACACGGCGTAGTAGCAGTCACCGAGCGTCGATATCTTCTCGCAGCCCAACACCTCGCACACGCGGTCGAAACGGCCGAATAGATCGTTGAGCAACGACACCAGTTCGTCGGCCGTCTGTGACATTGCGCTTGGGCTTGGCGATTTATTTTCGGTGTCATCATATAAAATCTATTGGGATTTTGTGGCCGCCGACATATTCAACTGTACGGTATACGCGTATAGGCAATCCATCGGCTCATGGCACTTTTATACACACAACGCAAGCAGCAGCGCACGCCATTTTCTAAACAAATGTACACTTTGAACGAGTGTTATACTTTGATGGCCGGCTTATAATTTATTCGGTTTTAATTATAGCTGCTTGACATGACACTTTCCTGCACTGTTGCAAAATTTGGGGATGTTTCAACGGATAACTGCAGAGAATAGATGCATTCATTGACGGCAGTAATGTGGCGTGCAGCATGTGCGTGTTGAGTGCCATGAGCTGGCGGATTGCCTATACTACATAACCGGTGGAAAACTGTGATCGACTTTGAGACGTGTGTCACTAAATCACAGCTGGCCGCTTGACGCTGTTTCACACCACACGCTTGTTATCATGCCCATCGGCTGCGTTACGCACTGATGCCTACTACCCCAGCGTAACATAAAGTTTTTAGAATAGATTATGCATTCAGCTCACCACTCTACATACCTGTGAATATTCTGTGCCGATGGTCGATGGGTCGATCGCCAACGTTTTGAGAACAATACACAAAAATTTCTATCCCAGTTTAGGTACCTTGTTTGACGACATGCGAGTGAATCCGCAAATGTCAGCGAATAGGATTGAGACATTCGTCATGAGATTCATGGTGAACGGGCGGAAAGTGGCCTGCGCGCCGCGTGATGTGCCCAGACCGGCCAACGGTGTGGTGGGCACCGCTGCACCCACTTTGGTGGCGGTCGTGTCCGATACACGCTTGCCTGCAATCACTGCTTGTTGGCTACATGTCGTCAGGTTTCAACAGGGTTCTTATAACAATGTTGTGTTTTTGTCTGCCAAGAACGGGTTTTAGGCACCCGCAAAATCTTCGTCAAAACAACACATTGTAATGTAATGTACCCAGCGTTCCCAATGTGTCGCGTGTGAAACATCATCGCAGATTTTATATTTTAAGCGCACCTAAACTAGGTGATATCAATAAACACGCGCGTGCAACCCGGTGCACGAGCGTCAATTTGTGAAACATCAACCGACCAGAATCAGGTCCAGTGCTGCCCCTTCGCAGTTCGCTGTTCTCCTTCAGCAATTGATCGGCCACAAACCGAGGCATCACCGATTCGATCATTTTGTCTTTGAACTGTGTTTCCGACTCGAGCTCTTTGCGAGCGATCAGTGATTGACCGATCTTCAGGAACGTTTTCCGATGTCGCACCTGTCGCGAATCGTTGTACATAGATGATTTCTTAGAATGATCTGCTTTTCGCTTTTGTATGAAGTTTTAGGCAAATGACTTGTTTCCACAGGCCGGTGGTGCACCGGTCCGTCGTCAGTGCGAATGCACCATCTGCAGATGGTCACGTATGTACCTACCCCAACAATAAAACTACACACACGAGCTTTTCCATGCTCGTGTAAAAAACAATGCTGCTGATGCAAATGCACAGCGGAACCAACCTGCGACAAAATGTAGATGTGCACTCCAAGCAGATGCACGGACAAGTGCATAATCAGTTTGAGGCCTGCGAGGTCGATCGTTTCGCCACCGACCTTGTGGTTCAGCGATAGAACCTGCCAAAAACAACAACAATATGGTACAGCGCTGATATTTGGTTTTAGTTTTGGTATCTTATTTGTGTGCTGGATATGGAAGTTATCGTTATTTCAACCACAATGTCTGTTTGAGGCTTCTTTTAGTTCGAAACGTCAGTGGCGCTGACTGAGAGCCAACGGCCACAAATTTAGGTGAGCTTTCTTGTTTCAAAATCTCAAAGCACACATTTGTCCCAAACAGGGGGCTATAATCGTACTTCTCAGGTGACAGGCGCACAGCGCAGTGATAATGTTTCACACCGCACCGACCAACCTCAAAGAGCACAGTGTATAGCAGGCCAACGACGACACAGACATACAACGGCAGCGGTATGACGGTGTAGAGGAGTAGGACGACCTCAATGCTGGTCACGAATGCACCGACGGGACTGACCGCCGGGCGATCGCCGACTGACGGCAGACTGAAGGCCAACAGTGACACGACGCAGACCAGGAACATGCCTGAATCAGAAAGGTGACCGGTCGCAGACTCGCATCGCCAGTGTATATTACGTATATAGATGAAGAAACAAATGGACAAGAAAATAATATTAAAATTGCATCTCACATAAGAAAGACGTTGGCAAATAGAATCGTTGATAATTGCCACTGGAGAACGTGAAACCGAGTATGGCCAGCGTGACGCCGATGAGCATGAGCAGACCAGCGTGCCAGGTCAGGCGATCACCACCTGAATTTAGGCATTTGCAGTTTCATCATCCCGTAGACAATTCGTGCGTGTGTTTTCTCAAAGACTTTTGAAGCGCATCAGCTCGGTATATCTGTTTTCACGTTCAAACGTCGTTAATTTTCAAACAGCTGAAACACTTGCGCATATAGCAGCAGAGACAGACAACTAACATTTGGGCGTGGTTATCATGCCCATACCAAGAGCCGGTTTTCAGTTGCTACAGGCCACTAAGATTGTATCTTTTTCTCAATCGCTCAATGACAGAGTACATATATACCTACCTTGATGAACAGGCGCCGACAAGTGATAGATGAACCAGGCGATTTCGGTGGCGATCAGATAGATGAGTCCGCATCTGAATCGATCTCTCAACTGCGGGAATGACGATTTCCAATAGCAGCTCTCCAGCTGAATCGACGAGAATTGTGGATTCCACCATTGCGAGTTGGCGCGTTCGAATAATTTCCAGCGTTTCTTGCTGGTCGAATGCGACATGTTGGCCACAGTGCCGGCGACGTTCAATGGCGTCGGTGTGACACGCGCGGATGTGCCCAGGTCGGTGCGTCGATTGGACGCGTGCTGCTGCAGTTGCTGGAGACTCGTGTCGCTCAGTGGATGGCGCTGCACAAATACTGTACTGTACAACACACACTTGGTGATCACGACACGAGGCAAGTTTGTTATGTGGACTTTGGTTGGTCCGGGATACAATACCTAAGTTCGTTTTTGTCACAGCTCTAGCCTTTCATTTTATAGTTGACTTGAAGTGCCTCTAGATGCAGATAATAGTGAGAAAGCGCTATCACTGCTTTCGTTTCTATAGTAAATTTCTAATTTCGTTACCTCATGCATTTTACAGACGCAGGGAAACTCCAGTTCGAAGTCGAGGCAGGCAACATTTGGCTTGTCGTCTGTGTGTGTTGAGTATGTTGCCTGCCTCGACTTCGAACGGGAGTTTCCCTGCGTCTGTAAGAATGCATGAGGCAACGAAATTAGAAATTTACTATACCAGTCAAAGTTTTTCCAAACCATACAGTATGTAAAGGCAAACCACACCAACATGAGCTCGAGTTCGCAGCTGGCAGAATAGTGAAACCTTCTGACGTGGCTGCTGATTTGGGAAATATTACATGTTGAAGAATACAAAATTGAGCATGATAATTTTCTTATTTTTTTATTCGTTTTGCATGCACAACACCTTCGAAATCGGGCTCGCCTTAGCGTAGTTTGTCTTTGGTATTACTACTTGTGCACATAATACGCACGCGCATGCTGCCAAGGCTGACACAGAGAACGAAGTGTCGCGTCGTTCTTATTTCAACAACGTTTCGTTTGCTATTTTGTCCATCCACCTCAATTGTACCCACCAACCTGTTGTGCGTTGGGCGTTGTCAACATAGGGCTGGCTGATGTCGGCTCGTCGTCCACTGCTGACATCGACAGGTTACGGTATTTTATTCGATTACGGTAGAGCCATTCAATCAGACAGCCACCTTCAAATCTGGCATTCCGTCCACATTTCGAAAATTTCAGCAGAAAATATCTTCTCAAAATCAGCGGACTGCCAAAATGCGCTCGCAGACCTAAAGCGGAGCGATAGCTGAGCGGAACTAAAGCAGTAAAATGTTTCACTCACAACAGCTAATGCTTCTCGCTGACTACCGTAGTCGCCTGCTATAGAGCCTGCTTGTCAGTTTGCTTGAGTAGCTCACAACAGGCGCCTGCACATATTTTGCATCCGCTTTTCCCTGCTTTTGGGTTACGCTAATGACGTCAACGCACCTGTCGCGCTACGCAAAATGTGCTCTGCAACCTGTATTCAGTCCTTCACGCACAGGGCTGCTGTCCCATGCAGTGTTGCACAGCATAGACACAACATAGCCAACACCGAGTCACGGGCAGCTGCGTTGACAACAGTGTTATAGCCCTGTGTTTTGGCTTGTCGCACGCCTCCCTCAGTTGTACCAGCACCAAAGCTCCATTTCTGGACAAAATACGTAGGTGATGTGCAGTAACTTCAGTTCATGTGCATTGGCTCTGCTCAACATGTATGTACAGTATGTTTTTCTTCTTAGAACTACTCATCAATACCACTTTTTTGTACCGGTACACGTTTATGTGAGCTTTTGTACACAGTCTGCAAAAAGACCACAGTTTTGTTTTCAAATAGTAAGCAAACAAAGAATTCTGAAATAGAAGTTTGAGACACGAAAAATGAAGATGAAGAAACTGGCGTGTAATATTCTGTAAAATTTCTCGTAAAAAAGAAGACCAGTAAAGGTATCGAAGTTCGTTATAAGCGTCCGAAATAAAAAGTTCCGGTTGATAAGTACACAAAAAGAAACAGTACAAAAATGACCAGTGCACGCGAGATATACTGTATGAACCATCGCAACAAAAAGTGAGCGCAAAACAGGAAGCAACAATAAAGATTAATAAAAAACACGTTGATTTTTTAATGGTCCGTGTTCAGTTTCGATGTTTAACACCTTTTTTCTCCCGCTATTTAGTCCCAAAAACGCCTCCTACCCGCTTAAGATGACCAATTAATTAACAATTTGAAACGCTAAATTTGAAAAGTTTAGAAACAAATCAACCGAAAAACGATTGTGTTGTTTTAGTGCAGTTAACCCTCAATGCAAACACAATGACGAAAATTATGCGCCGCAATGCAATCAAGAGGGTAAACTGGAGAAAAAACCGACAAAATAAGTTTCGACACTACTAGGCAATACTGCTCTACGTAAGGTTGTGAATTCTATGCGAAATTAGCCAAGCAACTCGGGGATGTATGATTATGTCAATATCTAGCTGAAAAGCTTCAAATTTTAAATTGGACAAGGTGATGTGCCCTCTAAATTAGCAAGCATATTCTCTGTGTCGAAAGTACACGCGGTAGTAACAAATGTAAAATTCAAGAATTAGAATTGATAATCACCAATAAAAAATCACAAACCTAACGAAAATTAAAGTACGAAAATTGTGTATCCAAACAGACGTTGCGATTTAGTCTTGCAAATATGCGCATCTCGTTAGATCTGTGAGCGCAGTTCCTGCCCATAATGCCTGGCACAACGGGCCTTTGTCAACGACAAAGGCGCCATGGTGCACCGCAATAAACCAAACATGCTCAGCCCAACTTTGTATATAGGTTCAGTGGCGGTCACAGCGCGGTCACCACAGATCTCTCTTGATGCGAGTGCACTGGTGTCTTGTGGACTCATGCACTCAGATGCAAAGCACATCCACAAGACACCAATGCAGTAAAACAGACATGAAATCTCAAGAGAACGACAGAGCGTGCGCACACAAAACAAACACACCGAAAGAAGTCACAAGTCCATGATATTGTTCAATAAAGCATCGTCAAATAAACAAAACCAAAATCAAACAATGTTACGCAAAAGAAAACTTTTTGCAATCTGAGATTAGCCAATGACTAGCTTTCGATAATCGTTTAAGTTCACAGTTCCCGAAATCCAAAAAGTGGCAATTTGTAGCAAAAGTAGACCAGTAGAACAATAAAGTAGATCAGATACCAATGAAAGTAGAATCCGAAATGAAAGAGCACAAATGTAAGGAGTGCTCCACTCAAAGAGAGCACAGAAAAGGAACAGCCATAATTTTTAGAACAGGGCAACAGAGAACAACATGACTTTGGGAAACACACGAAACCTCGACTTTCGCATGAAAAAAGACCAACAAGCTGGAAAGCTCTGCAAAAATCTCACTCGGGTCCAGTAAAAGACACAAACATGCAGACTATAACATGATTTTCAACCGGGATAAACATAAAGCAGACAAAAAAACGCAAACAAATGTGAAAAACGATGTATGGTGATGTCAAAAACCAAAGCGGCGCGCCGATCAGACCACTGAGTGCGAAAACATGTATAGTCCGTCCACCAGCTCATGGCACTTTGTGTTGCTGCTGGCCGGTTTGTTCCCTTCCTCCACGTTCTAATGAAAAAGAAATTGAGCGTGAGCGACTTTGCAAAAAAAACTTAAAAAATAAGAAAATGTGTCGAAAACGATTGAATTCGATCAAATTTAAAATTAAATTAAATTAAAATCGATAAAACACGGCGATTTCATAAAAACAGCAATTTAGGAGCAAAAATAATTTTTTCTGGAAATTCAATTTCTCTTTCATTAGAACGTGGAGGAAGGGAACAAACCAGCCAGCAGCAACACAAAGTGCCATGAGTGGTGGACGGACCATACATGTGTAATAACAAATAATTTTCTACAATTCTCGGACGAATAAACAAAAATCCCTAATTGCAATCGATGCTGTGCTGTTGGTACATGGCGATGGTGCGCAGGTTGTGCGGGAGCAGGTCCTTGTCTTGGCAAGTCGCCAAACAATCGGCAGCCAATCGAGCGATCGGCGCGTTTTGCTCGATGGTTTGCACGATTTGCCCCAGATACGACGCGCCACGC
Source organism: Rhynchonema sp. JSB1_4 (assembly GCA_030248065.1). Lineage (NCBI taxonomy): Eukaryota > Metazoa > Nematoda > Chromadorea > Monhysterida > Xyalidae > Rhynchonema > Rhynchonema sp. JSB1_4. The sequence goes on from JASAMV010003866.1 coordinate 34,798, forward strand.
TGCACGGCCGTGATGTGCTCCTGCAGCGCCGACATCAGCTCGGCGTACAGCTGCTCGTGCTCAACCGCGCACTCAAGAACGACCGTGTCTGAGAATGCGAAGCGCACAATTAATTATTAATCCATCAATCAATTCGTGAATCTGTCCTGGTTGTCACACTGTGCACAGAAAATATTTCACATGCCGTGAAGAGACTACAGTAGTCTACCTACAGTACCCCATACCGTAACCCAACCGTATACCTTGCAGTCTACCGGCGTCCAACAGCACGAAGAACAACAAGAACGCCATCGAACAACTGTCAATGTCCAATTCCCTGTGCAGCTGTTTGGCAAGTTGGAGCACAGCAGCCAACCACGGACGCCACGGCGTTGGCACACGTTCTATTGGCAGCACACAGCCGGAGTCGAATGTCACATGGTCGACGTCGGATGACTTCATTGATCTGACAATCAGAGACATTGATTGGCTTGCGTCCACACACATGTCCGATGGTCAATTGATTTCACTCTACTGTCATTGAACACCCAGTTTCGTGCCCCTCTCCCCTTCTGGAATCGTCGTGCACTACCCCTTCAAGCTCTAGCGAGATCATAGGACAAAGCGAGCGCCGCATTCAAATTCCTCGACCCAAACTACTGCTTGGATCTATTTTTCCCAAATTTTTCTGTGCGTCTACTACAAGTGTGTTCAACCATCGCTTGATTCATGCATGTACTGCATGTAGTATTATACCTGTAGGCCAATCGTAGTGTGAGTATTGCAGTGAAGTTGCGCAGTAGTAACGCTTCGTAGTCGCGCATGCTGATCTTGGTGGCAGCGAGCGGCAGCGCGCTCGCCCAACGGCGTACAACGTCGCAGTTGCACTCGATCAAATCGATAATAGATCGATCGGTGACATCAGACAGCTGGAATGATCGATTGATTCATTGATTCTTTGACTTCATGTCGTTGTGGTGAATGATCCTGTATCATTGCTATAGAGCATATTTCTGATGTCACTCGCTTCGACCAACGCAAAGTTATGCAGTTCATAAGCTGCAAGAAACACGGTGGTTGAAATTAGTGGCATCGGTATGCCGAAATATCGGTACAAATATGCACATGATACAACAATGATAGGACAATGCGCCATGAACGTGCTCTTTGCTACGCAATTGTCTTTCAAAGTTAGCCCTGGATTCGCAACCCACCACTTTGTGATCGCCTTCCTTCTGCTCCACCGGTAATGTTTCAAGGAACGCACGACTGACCAGCGTCACTAAGGGCATCGGCGGACTTGGCGGCTCCTCGACCGATTTGGTTTTGGACGGCAATCGACCGCGCCGACCTTGCAAACTGCCCGATCGGACAACTGAAACCAATCGATAGATTGTTGATCGATTGATGATCGACTAATCAGTAAACAAATCAGTTACACGACCTACCGTCTTTGATCATGCCCACCGACAGACATTTTTGGAATCGACAGTACTGACATCGATTGCGATACTGTTTGTCGACGACGCAATTGCCGGAGCCTTGGCACACGTATTGCGCCTTCTTTTGCACCGTCCTCTGAAACATCAACCAGCAATTCAGAATCAGTTGGTGTGTAGTTAAATTATCAGCAATATTTATCAACCTTGAAGAAGCCCTTGCAGCCTTCGCACGTGCGCGCACCGTAATGTTGACACGAGGCCCGATCGCCGCAGACCATGCAAGTCTTGTCGAAGTCTAGTGGCTCGTCGACCCCGCTCGGAATCGTCACCAAACCCCGCAAATGGGGACTGGAGTCCATTTTTCTGCACATTAATTGAGGCGTTTGCTGCGTGTTCGGATTTTATAGGTGTAAGTAATGAAATATGCCTTGTGGTTATAAACCATGAAAAGTAAAACGAAAACGAAAACGAAACGAAATATAAAATAATTGTGCTTACCCCATCATGAGATGTTTCGTCATTTGAGTTGATGTGCAAGGTCGGACGCCTGACGAGCCTGCGATCTGGGACTGACTGAACGGGGCCTGAGAATGTTGCGGGTGCCCATAGAGCGACTGCGGCGATTGATTCAGAATACCGTAGGCTGCGGCTGCGGCCATCGGGTGCATGGCTACCTGCAATGTGCTGATGTTTCGCAACAAAATAAATTTTTCACAAACATCGCACCTCCTCGAACGCCTGTGTGGGATGGGTTACACTGGCAGGTTTGTTTGTATGGGGCCGTCATTTTGACGGACGCGGAGGCAGGATTGGTCACTTTTGCTTGCGGCGTTACGATCGTCCGTGTGGTGTGCACTTATACAATAGGTATACTTAGGTACAATTGTGACCAACGTATAACGTTGTGCTCCAATACATACGTCTGATGAACAACGTTTCAGCTGGTCAATTTTAACACCACAGTTCCATCTCAAACAAAAGTCAACCAACCCCACCTTCGTACCACACAAACGTCGATGTGGCTTGGTGTGGCCAGTCTGTTCAAACAGGAATCCCCTAAAATCGTCATAACTTACCGCCCTGTCCAGTCCCCCAGCGCTGTGTGCATGTGCTAAGTAGGTGCCCTGGTGCATGAACGCTGCAGCCCAATCAGCTTGCGTTGCCGCGGCCGCAGCAGCAAACAGCGACTGATCACTGTGCACGTGCTGCATCATTGTGCTGATACGCGTGTCGCTCGTGCCACGGTGTTGTGCACCCAACTGTTGTTGTTGTTGTTGATGATGTTGTTGTTGTGGTTGTTGTTGCAATGGATCGCTGCTCGTGCTGCCGCTGTGCTCCTGGTCCATACCTGTTGTGCATGGGTGGAATTAGGAAAAAAACAAAGTTTCACGCTGGTTAAAATTTAGCAGACCATGATGCCACAAATGACGGTTCAAATAAAAACAAAAGTTAGAGACCGTATACTTTGTCTGTGACCAAATCGTGACACGTCACTAAATGTTGAGTGTCCAATATACGCTGCATTACATGTGTAACACACACCGAAGTTTCCACGCACAGGAACATTTCCGAACAGAGCCTCGGGGCTCTATTTGGGGTTAAAAGTTTTCCAAAAATTGACCAAAAACGCATAGCTTTTCTTCACAAAACAGGTTATTTTTCCACATTTTTTCATCCGAGATGGAATACCAAATTATGGAATTTGATATGCACACAGAGCAATTGTGATGACATCGTTTCGTTAGCGATAATTTACAGAAATATCAAAAATCTGCCGAAAGAGCCACGAGGGCTCCATTCCAAAACGTTTCGGAAAAAAGCCCCTGGGGGCTCTATCTGGATAAATAATGTATTTGAAACAAAACGTCCCCTTTTTCCGAATAGAGCCCCGGGGGCTTTATATGGAGAACTCCGATAGTAAGATGTGGTGTATATTAAACCAAAATTATGCACCCACTTGGTATCTGGTTCCTTTCCGGTGTGCTGAATGCGCGATGACTGAGCAGGGGGGCACGCGCAGCGCCAACCAATTGTTGCAGTCTGCTGCCGCCGGGCATGTTGTCGTTGTTTGGTTCACCAGCCGAACTCATCTCGGTATTCGAGCGTACGCAGATTCCAACGAAACCGCCACCGCTCGACACTTGACCAGATGGGCCAGCGGCAATCTTGAATTGGTTGATGTTTCATTTCAACAAATATGCGCCTGATAACTTGGTGAGCGGCGCGGTCCGGATTGGATTTGGCCGACTTAAAAGTGTTGGTCACATCTGACATTGTGTGATCACTAGGTATACTTCTAGGGTTCAATCGGGTTCGCAAGTTTGTGATCGGAATCAAGAACAGACTACATAGATCGGTAAATGTTCTGGATCGGAATTCGGGATGGGGATTGGCTAAAAGTTTTTGATCTACATTTTTCTTTTGGGATCGGGATCAGTCCCGGAACGGAATCTGGATTTAATTTGATATTTTCTGAATCCTGATTCGGGTTCAGAATCTAAAAACCGTTAGGGATTCCGATGTTCGAGATCGAGACCCCGTTTAAACCCTCCTTGTGTTTGATTCTAATTTCGGCGAGCGTATGATCGTCATATTATTTTGCTTCAATCTCGAGATAATCTTCGACCAACGTCGAACAGATTCGCACCGCACTGATATCACTGAGAGGCTATTTCTACAAACACTGTTTTGTTCACAGCCTGAGAGCCTCAAAATTTGATTACAAACCGCATAATTGTTTGCTGTTCGTTACTCTCTGGACGTCGTCTAACGGACCTAAGGATTTTAATTTAAAGTACTAGTTTTAATTGTACAAACTGGTTCTTCATAGGACAAAATAGATCAGGACTCTTCCGTGGGTCACAAGGTTGTTCACGAAACCATGCTGTATTTTCGGTCTTGATGTCATCAAAACAACATGCTCTGTAAAATTTGTTTCCTAGTGTTTGCTGATTATTTCACATTAAACACACGCCTGTGGCCTTGTGATGACAAACAGTGCCCGTGTCAGTGCAGGTTTCTTTCTCCATCTCGGAAGGTCATCAGGTTTTGGGGATTCAATATCACAACAAGGAAGCAACTGCGTAGGCAAATCACTAATTTTCACGTATGGCATTCAGTGCTTACGTAAATCTAATTGAAATTCAACGCAGCTTGCAGCTGCATGTTTTCGTAACTTTCAGTTCCAGGGCCAACTCGGTATTTGCATTGTCCCTGTATCTTTTAATTAAATAAAGTAATAAAACACAAGTTACTTCCTTGTGTGATATTGAATCCCCAAAACCTGATGACCTTCCGAGGCTTGGCGACATTGATGCGCTTAAGTCACTGATGCGCGCATGAAAAGTTTGTCCTTTCTCGCTGTTTGCTGAAGCTGTAGGCCTAAGCCTAAGCCTAACCATAGGCCTAGGTCTAAGCCTAAGCCGAATTGTAAGCATAAGCCTAAGCCTAAACCTGAGAACGATCCGCCTGTTTATACCCGCATCAATGTCGCGAGACATACCGGAGTTTTCCACTTAAAGCCCCCCCGAATAGAGCCCTCGGGGGCTCTAAGTGGAAAATTTTCCACTTAAAGCCCCCGGGGGGCTCTAATTGGATTTATTTTTTTACGGACCATTGATTTTACATCGAGCAGTAAACTTGCCAAAATAGTTCAAACTAGTGTAAGAATGACCAAAATACCGCACTTTTCTGTTGTTTTACCAACGTTTTGCCACGTTTAGATGAAGATCCTCACAATCAGGTTGAAATATGGCATCAGAATGTCGAAATGCTGGCCTAAAGTGTCCCTACTGACAACGATGAAAACACCCAGTTTTCCGCTTAAAGCCCCCGAGGGCTACAAGTGGAAACGTTTCCACTTAAAGCCCCCGGGGGCTCTAATTGAATTTTTTCTTTCTGGTCGGAGGGTCCATTTTCCACCAATTTCCGCATAGAGCCCCCGGGGCTTTAAGTGGAAAACTCCGGTAGTGGCACACCCGAGGTGAGCAACAGGCTGACGTTACCACGGTACCTCGGGTTGACGTTCCATGGATAGGTCTTTGTGCTTTGCTTGAAAGGTTGGTCTTTGAATACGATTCGACTATCTTTCGGATAACCCATTCGGGTATTATACACTGTGGAGGATTATCTGACTTTGTCACGTTAAAAGTTGTCCAGCGAATATAAGGCATACAATACGAGTACCAAGGCTTTCGTTGAAAGGGCACCAGACGTTCGGCTTTCAAAAGAAGCGCTATTTTCAAAATTGCGGCCTTGCTGCTATTTCCTTTGATCGCGAAGCAGACATGCTTATTGACCTTTCAACTTCAATTCGACATGCAGAACTTCAAATGTTAGCTCACGTCGAGGTGAACATCAGCAACCCAGCATTAGGTATACTTACCGTGTCCGCAGCGTATATGGGCTGTTGTGGCTTGGTGTCCATGTCACTGCCGGCATGACTGTAGATGTCGGCAGCCTGCTGCGGGGGCCACATCTGCGTCTGATGCCCGTACGTGTCGATGGGTGGTACACCGGGCTCGGTTTTGATGTTTGTGGCGACCAGTGTGCATTCAGCTGTTACTTGACCGGGTGCTGTCGTCACTTGTTGTTGTTGAAGTTGTTGTTGTTGTTGTTGTTGTTGTTGTTGTTGTTGTTGTTGTTGCTGTTGTTGGTCGCTTGGTTGGTAGGCAGCTTGATTAGGATCGTAGGATGTGTAGGTATAGGGCGAGGACGTCGAGTGCTGCGTCGACTGCAATGGGATGTTTCATGTTCATGTTCATGTTCATCTGCAATGCCAGCAGATGGTATCGGTGTACTCGGACAATGTGGTGCACTTGAGGTAAAAAATTTTAGGTATGAGGCACTCAGCCGCAGCCGAGCGATCAAACAAAGGTATGAGGAATAGATATAAATTGGTTTTTGTGGACCGTGCCCAGGACCTCTAAAATGGCAAATTATTTTTAAATGAATACACAATATTGCGAGTAAGGCTGACCGGTGGTATGTCCAATATCTCCAATGTTCGATCGATCAATCGGTCCAGGTCCGGATCGTGGTCGCTGGTCGGCGGCGTGTTTGTGCTCAGATCGACCGGCTCTGCAAATTAAGTTGCACACATCCGTTGATTGATCGGTTTTATTAATTGCGTAAACAATGCGACAGAGATATATTTGAAATTAAATTTAACTATGCTTGAAATGGGAGAACACTGCTGTCGGGGCCAGAATCCAACTGGACTCAGTACTCTATGCGCCGTTTCAATGAGTGCATTGTCCGCGTTTTGTTATTTGCACCTGTTTTGCGCAGCCCAGCCCACAATAATTAATGTTTGGCACCTTGGCATGTTACGTCGCAGTTTTCTTTGTTCACTGAGACAAGAAACGTAAACATCTCTAGAACAATCGCGCGTGTTGTGACAAATGTTGTCCTGGTTTTCTGCTTGATTCTTGCTTTTCACGTAACGTTTTCAGCGCATCCCACACACAACATGCCCACGCAGTAACTGACATTTCGGTGGTTTGATTTTCTCGTGATCCAGTTTAGCATGCTCGTCAAGAATGGCCGCAGGCACAACTGAGCATCATTTTGTTGGAGGAGGGCGTGACAGCGTGTTTTTAGCACGAAGAAGGGTTCACTGCGTTCCTCCCCCGCGCACCTACAGTACCGGTTGCATCTCTTGGCTGTTTTTCGCATGATTCATGCGGCATACCATGCGGCATGGTACCTCCTTAAGTATTGAATTATGCGAAAAATTATGCGGCATTATGCGACCCCATGCGAGCATTTTTGTCACAATGCGAGAATCATGCCGCATGATTTTGGACCATGCGGCATGATTCTCGCATGATTGTGCTGACTTGGCTGCTGGTTTAGTTTTGCTCTGTTTGTGATCACTGGCGATTTATCAGCTGTCAGCTTGAATGTAACGAGTATCCTGGTTGAATCTCACTGGAAATGCGCTTGAGAGAAGCATAAATCGTTATGTAGTTAACGACTTCGCTACTACACCTTTAAAATCGAATTGCGGAAAAAAGTTTGTCATACACAGTATACCACATAAACATTTCTGTTAAAAGCTTCTTTGGCAAATTTTACGAATGTTATTCAGCCTGACAGCAGATAAACTGCCTGTGATCACGAACAGATCAAAACTAAACCAGTAGCCAAGTCAACACAATCATGCGAGAATCATGCCGCATGGTCCAAAATCATGCGGCATGATTCTCGCATGGTGACAAAAATGCTCGCTTGGGGTCGCATAATGTCGCATGATTTTTCGCATGATTCAGTACTTAAGGAGGTACCATGCCGCATGGTATGCCGCATGAATCATGCGAAAAACAGCCAAGAGATGCAACCGGTACTGTAATTATTTGTTTGATGGTGCAACTATAATTATAACAATGAAAAAACTATTTGATATAGATGCCTGCCCACAATAACATGAATACCGTACCCCCCGGACGATCATGTGAAGCATTATCTAGTGTAACTCAACTAATCGGAGCTATGTATTATTGTAGCACGATATTGCTAAGCGACATTATGCACGGTTTCTGCAGACTGGAAGTCTGCTGGCCAGCGCAAAGTTTTGCGCTGTGGCGTGCAAAGCAGTGTGTGTCTGCACGGTTGCATGAGTATAAGTGCAACTTTGAGCCGCAGCAAGACCGCGTTCCCGCAACTCAGTTGGCAGAGCAACTGGCTGTCCAGGCCTGATGGCTGGGAGGTCGGAGGTTCGAGTCCTTCCGGGAGCATACGTTTGGTGTGGCGGCTCAGAGTTTACATTTCCTATTATTGCGCGAAACGAAATTTTTTTAAAATGTCGCACTATTTCAACAAGATTTCAACGTTCAATTCGATTCAACAATTTATTCAACAACAAAGACATGCCCACAACCACAAGCATCATGGCCCCATGAAACGGTTCAATGCAGAGTTGAGCTAAAAGTTGGGTGGAATGGATACGGTAGCGGGGAAGCATCGGGGTTGTAGTGTGACCAGGGTTGGGCAAAAAAAAACGACGGCGTTTTTTCTTAAAAAAACGACGTTTTTTTAAAAAAACGCCTGCTTCGTTTTTCGTTTTTTTTAAATCCTGAATTTCCTTGATTTTCCCTGATTTTTCAGGGAAAGTACCCTGATTATCAAGGAAAATCAATTTTTTGTCCCATTTTTTTCAAAAAATTTTCGGCCAATTTTTACTTTGACGAGATACGTCGATATACGGAGTTTGACTTTCAGTGATGACCCCGGCCAAAGTTGGTCCCATGATGCGGGTCTGATATGGGATCTTATCTTAACAACTCGCTAGAAAAGTGTTGAAACCCGTTTATTTTGCCTCAGAACACATAGAACTACTTCATTTAACCACGTTTTCTTCCCAACATGAGCGTTTTCCAATTTTTTGGGGGCATATTTTGGTCATCTGGGGGTTTAAAAAAAACATTTTTTTGTAAAAAAAAACGTTTTTTGCCCAACCCTGAGTGTGACATGTGTGTCCGTGTGTCAGACAACGGCGGATCCAGGGGGCCACAGGGGCCATCGCACCCGTTTTTGGTTTATTTGGCCAATGAAGGGGGCCACCGTTTCGGAAGAGAGAGGGGAAAATCGCAGAATTTTCACTCTGATATGATTCAAAAGTCCGAAAATCGGCGCGCTTCGCGCGTCAGACACGCCCATTTGCAAAGAAACATTTGGCTTTCGCGCGCGAAAAAGTGCCAAATTTTCAGTTTGAGATGGTGTTGCGATGGACTCAGGCAACTCACAGACACCCCTACGATCGTCAGACGATAACGAATGTAGAACACCTGACATACATAATATGTACATAGCTACATAATACAATTCTTGAGCCCACCGTAGGCGTCGGTCACAATCGCAAAAAGCGCGAACCCGGTCATTGTTTGCGACCGGCGTTGTTTGCGCGCACCAAACGGTCGCGCGCATGGACATCATAGCGACGCGGTCATAAGGCGTCGAAGCAAATAACGAAAGAGAAAATCGCACAGATACATTTGCACACGGTCATCTGTTTAATTATAGGTTACGTGGTTGTAGATCTTCTTTCCAATTATGTGTTTTGGGAATTATACAGGGTTGCAGTGGACAAATGAAAACCGATAAAACAGCATGTGCAGGTATGTGGCAAGGCAAGGGCGGATCCAGGGGGGCCACAGGGGCCATGGCCCCCCTTTGGTCCATTTGACCGTTTCGGGAGGAAGAAAGAAAAAGGACCCCAAAATCGCAGGATTTTCACTCTGATACAGTTCAAAAGTCCAAAAATCGCGCAGATACGCCCATTTCCAGTGAAATTTGGCTCTCGCGTGCGAATGTAAAAAGTGCCAAAATTGCGCGCATAGTCATATTTTATACGATATTTGGTGTAAAAAGCGCGAAATTCAAAACAACCACTAGATAAAAATGACGTTTCAAAAATGGAACAAGCACTGGATAAAAATGACTTTTTGGATTTGGCCCCTCCCCCTTGGCCAAAAGCTGATCCGCCACTGGTATGGCTTGCGTTTGATTATCCACAAAGTTGGAACAATAATGGAAAATTGATATATTATACAATGCAACTGAATTAATTATGTGAGTTGAGTGAATGTCAACGAAACCTTATTTTGTTTGATATCAGATTGGAAATGTGCGACGTGTGACCAATTGACCTGGTGCCCATTGTGCAGCCCTAGCGCGACACGCAGGACTGAGCAAAATTGTCTAAAATATCGACATTATACCATACCTAAAGCTAAGCCACCAGACACAGACATTATTCTACGAAATACCGTACACCAGTTTTTGCTTAATGATGACGTCTGCGTGAAGGCCATCAGGGTTTGCTCGAATCGGGCACAAGGGTCACAATGTGGCAAAAGCCAGCTTTCGCTTGTGCAAATGTCAACAGTTCAGCCGCCACAAAACGCACAGGTGGCGAATCGACGCGGATAAAATTCGGCGCATAATGTCTCTCAATTAATGTGCCGGAGTTTTCCGCATAGAGCCTCCGTTCGAGATACAGCGCCCACCGGGGCTCTGTTCGGAAACGTTTCATTTGGTGTAAGAAGTTATCCAAAAATTTAGCACAAAATCTAATATTTTCTGTTCAAATGAACGCTCACACAGGTCATGTTTCAACATTTTTCTGTAGAAACCATCCCAAGCTCGAATTACAAAAGTGGTTTGAAATGCACACAAGGTGATTGTGATAAGTTCGGTTACGGAGCATGAATGAAATATTCTTTCGCACAAATTTTTTCTGATTATCCGGCAAGAGCCTCGGGGATTTTATTTCGGTTCAATGTTTGAAAGAAACATCTTGCTTCTTTTATACCCATCTGTTTGTGTCGCTACCATGACACTGTGGCGCTTTACATGACCGCGGAACAGAAAGAAGAAAAAGCCAATTTTATCTTCTTTTTCCAAATAGAGCCCCGGGGGTTTGATACGGAAACCTCCGGTGAATGCAACTATACGAACGATCAGTCGGTGTTGTTGTTCAGTGTGCATTCGGTTTTGGGCACTCAATTCGTCAAGGCTTGCCTGCGCTTGACCAACCAAGTTTGGTTCCCACATGTTGCGATTATCGCGCACCACTTTTTTATCCATATTCTATTGACGCACACGCAGCACGCACAGACACGCGAGCTTATCGGCAAATTCAGTGAAAGGGCACTCACTACGCGTACACCGCACCAACACCACACTGCACATGCGTGGTTTGACTGATTATATGCGAAAACGGTTGTATTTTGCACACTGTGTTGTTTTTGCGCATTTGTTTGCACCGATTTGCATCATGAACACTTCACAAACAAGTTGTTGAGCCGCGCAACTGCTGACTGAATTCAATGACTACACAAGCAAGCCGAATATTTACACCTGGCCGCGTATAATGTTCACGATTTTTGGTTTGTGCGACAGCCGGGCCCCAAACACTCACACAACTTTTGACAATAATGACCTCAAATGTATACCTCTTACAAAAATGAGAGTCTTCAACGGCACAGTCATTTTCGGCGCCATCTCAACTTTGGTGCCACGAGCAAAAAAGCATTTTTGTTCCGAGCAGTCTGGAAAGCACATGCTCAAGACGCCTCTATACTATGTATATACAATACAGTAACTTGCGACGCAAAGAGATGGGCTTATAGTAATGTGGTCAAATCATCTCGTCAAATAAAGTCGTCGAACACATGTATTAGTTTTCGCGCTTCATTTGGGGCTTATGTGTTCGACGATTTTCCTTGACGAGATGATTTGACGGCAAAACCGTTAGCCAAGAAAATGATGAACACGTGGTTTGTGCTGAGTATAATACAACGAAAAGACCAATGCAAATGCCATTGTATGTTTGTTACTATTTTTTAAGAAGAATTCAGTTTTTAAATTAAGCAGCGTGGGAGTAACATAGTTTTGAGGAGGCCGCCGCAATTATAGGTTACGTTTTACAAACATATTTTTCCTTGCATCAATGATCAACAATATGTTAACGCTAATTAGTTCATCATACCCTTCCGTGATTTCCCATAAGAGCATGCACAAGCGAACCCATGCACATTTAAGGTAAGGTGGTCCAAAAGTTCCTCGCTTCGGTTAACGATAATGTGAAAAAACGCATCAAATTGACTGAAAATTAGGTAGCGGGGGTTTTTCGACACGAGAAGTTCGAACATGGTCTGAGAACCTTGGGTACTTTTGATCTGAGAACACTGGGTCCATTGAATAGTGTCAGGGCAAATTTGGGTGCGTTTGGTTCGCACTGACAAGCTCTGGCGCCTCGGTCTGTTTGCGAAAGCAGGGCGAAGGCGAAACAGACCAACATTACTGCAATCAGTACATTGGATCTGGCAGAAAATTTGGCACGGGGGTTTTTGGGCACAACAAATATAAACTTAACTTTGTAGTCCTTGTATTCACGACACAAGAAATAAGGCCCAGTCAAAGTTGCGTCCAGAAATCAAAAGTGTTTGGATTTGGCTGAAAATTGGGTGCCGGAGGTGATTCCGAACATAAGCTAAATGACGTGGACCAAAGACGTGTCGTGCAATGTGTGGCGTACAAAACAACGATGGGAAAAGCAGCATGGCAAAAATAGCGCTCTTTTTTTTTCAAAGAGTAACTGTAGATGTGTAGTCCTAAGCCTAAGCCTAAGCCTAGGCCTTATGCCTAAGCCTAGTCCCAAGTCTAAGCCTAACCCTAATCTCAAGCCTTGTGTCCAAGATTCAAGCTCACTAAAGACGCTGGTTTTTCAGCAACACTGTTTTTCAGACACTGTTCTCGCTGTTGGCCCAAACTGCTCTTCTCTTGGCCCTAAATTGACCATACAGTGAAGTTATCCAGACTTTTAGATTCCCCATGCCAAAAACCGCAAATCATCAGCTGAGCGCAAGCACATTTCATTTTTGACCCAAGCTTGACCGAACTGCGGTATTTCACTGGGCCAAAAACACCCGGACCATAAAATGAAGTTCATTTTCTGTTGTCTTTGCCCAAAATCCGTTGTGTCACATCCGAGCCAAATCACATTCGGCCAGATCCGAGCACTTTTGATTCTTGTACTCAAATTGGATCTGACCGTATTTCAGGGACCAGAAGTGCCAGGACCAAAACACTGAAGCCCATATTCGAATTCCGCATGCACAAAAACCCGGGTATCAGTCAAACTGAAGCTTATTTACATGCAGTTTCTTTACATTATTCTCAACCCAGGGAAGGTTCTTTTGGACCACCCTGTACTGTACATGCCTACACTTCACGCCGTGATTTTCCATGCTACATATATACATAGCTTGTGTACCATGACTCACCTCGTGGTACACATCTCATGAGAGGGCAGCTCACACTCCCACACAAAACGTTTGGGTGCACCGCGTACATGCGATCCCCCAACAAGTATAGCATCCTAATGCGCAGGATTACTTTGGCCCACCGCGGTTCTGCGGTCAACTGCTTCCCCACCGGATGGCTATGTCCAACACACAAACTATAGCCGACTGCAGCCCATCGGGGTCAACTGCTTGCTACTGGAGTCGACTGCGGTGGCTGTTTTCGTGTGTGGTGGCCCGCGGTAGTCAACCGCAATGGCAGGCAATTGCATGCTAAACAAAGCAATCAGGTATGTAGGCTTGCAGTTGACTGCAGTCAACCGCGGTGGGCCGAAAACATCCTGCGCTCTAGGACGCTGCTTGTTGGGGATCTGTAGGTACTGGATTCTGACGATTAGAAACACTGCATTAACACAATATACTTTTGTGGAATTCAGAGAGCAGACATTACGTGGTATAACGCCTACATGGAACGTTTATGAAGAGAGCTGAGTAACGAAGCAGTCGCAAAGAATTCACGGTGCGGTGCACAGAACCATTGTTCAGTTACAGCAGTCACCTTGAACGTTGGTATTGTATCAATCGGCTTCTACTTCGTGAGCAGACAGAATGAACAGAATAGCACTTTTAAGAACTTACAAAAAGCAAATTGAACAATCAAATATGGAGTTACTACGCATGCATGCGCCATCAAACAAGACGCGTGACGTTAGTAGCAAATTGCGAAATATCGACAAAGTCAGTGAAACATCAACAGTGGGTGGGCATGTTGTCCACTGCAAACAAGGAACAACATAGAATGCTCATTACCACCAACCAGCAGTGACGGTGTTGTTGTTGTTGGTGGTGGTCGCTGTCACCGTCGTTTGCCGCAGTTGTGTGTCGACCGTCATTTCGGTGTCGATGGGTGTTCGCTGTTGGTCGTCTGGATTGAACAATTCGTCCATGTAGATCGACTCGAGCGAGCCAGACAGCGACGAACGCGACCGGCCACTGGACGAATCGGGCGGCGAGTCGATCGATCGATTGATTGATTGGATGATCAGCGATTGCGATTGCGAATGATGATGATGATGATGATTGTAGCCGTTGTTGTTATTGTTGTTGTTGTCGTCGCTGTTGTTGCTCCGTTGCTGCCAAACGGTGCTCATCGGTGCTGCGACTAGCATCGGGCCAACGGTTGGTATATAGGGATAGGATAATCACAACATTCGCACACCACAGAATGCTGCACTGCCACTGCGGGTTGATGATCTGGTGAATTGGTGCTGTACAGAGCTGCAACATCAAACGTGGTATATGTAGTACCAGGGTAATGCAAACATACCACATCTTACGCCATACAACAGCTGAGCGGAGGCGAAACGCGCCAAATGATAGTGTAAATGCGCGCATTTTTTGTGCCGACTCGCACCAGATTGGGGCGCTGCTCAACGCGCCTACCTATGTGGGTACACCCAACCATATGAACGAACATCAAAGCGGCGACTGGATGCGAAGAAACTTATAAAGAATCTGGAGTAATGCGCATCGTAATATTTTGTAGCGAACGGGCTCAGTTATCTATATATGTTCACGTATGTACACCTATATATTGGGCGTGTAGCAGCCAGTTAAAACAGCTGTTGGCTTGTTGGAACGCTTATGCCGCTAACGCCGTTCTCAAACTGAGGCTCTGATGTCAAAAAATGATGGAAGGTAATAAGCGACACAGAATTCACTGCCATATGGCGGCTAACGTGCGCGTGCACACCAAAACCAAACCAACGACGCGGTCTAGCGCGGAAACTTGTGCGCTCGAAAACACAGAGGATGCAAACACTAAATAAGGATGGGATATGGAAAAATATAAAACGTCGGTCATTAATGCGCTTGCGAAACTTCCACCGAAACCGGGCGCCCGAATCTGAGCGTCTGGGGATGTGAACTTGAAGATTGTTGGGTTCCGATCGCGTTTGAAATGCGATCCAGTTTGGTGCGGCATCGAAAAAGTTTGTTGAACAACAGATTTCAGAGGCCTTCACGCACATAATAATACAGTAACTGAATGAAATACACGCATGTTATGACGACCATATGTGGAAGGAAACGTTACTGTACACACGTACATACCTATGTAATCTATAGCATGTAATACGACCACGCTTACATCTGTAAATGGGAAACGGGAAAACGACATCGACGAACGTAATAAAAGAGAACGAAGAAAAATGTGTTCGCGCGGCGTTGTGTGAATCAAGTTCAAAAAAGTTGAAGAAAAACCAGCGCAAAAGAAAACAAACAGCACGCGCGCTCACGCACATTGCAGGAAGTGGTAGTGTGACACCAACGCACGCTTGTACCATCAAGTAGATACAGATATACATACCTACACACAAACACAAGCCGGCGCAGGTAAACATCAAACACTGCCGGTACAGTTTGGCAAACTCAAACGCATTACAGAAACATGCATAAATTCATGAACGAATAATGAAAATGACTGAACAGAACAGCGTGTTGTTGTGGAGTACGTAGGAGTCAGTCAGTGGAGACAGCAGACGCATGATTGTTTGTGAGTGGCAGGCGCATGAATGAATGAGCGTACACACAGGGGGCGGAGTTACGCTACTACGCACGCTATACGTCACATAATTACGTTACGCACCGCACACACATGCATACATGTGCTTATGCGTGGTATGTAAGCTACGGCACAAGCTGCTGCTGCCGCTGACAGTGACGGCTCATACACTGCCTACGGCACTAAGCTGATACAGTCAGAGTCAGTTGGATACTATATGTCTAATCGGTACTTGGGTGCCAGGCAGGTCACACAGTGCACGCGGTGTGGGACACCATGTATTGTTGGTCGTGTACCCAGCAACCAACGCCGACGTGTGCACCGGGACAGGCAGCGTAGCGTAATCACGCTCTGCCCGATAACAGAGGGCGGGGGGCATCGTGCGGCAGTCACATAGCTGCCCACGCAGTTTTCGTGGCGCCCACGCGAACATACATGTGTACATGTTGTCATGCAGGTCGATGGGCCACAGCGGTGCACGTGGGCGACACACACATGTACACCTACGTGCTGCACGTCTACCGTAAGACGGAGCACTCGCTTCGCTACATTGCTACTCACTTGACTGCACCACATGAAGTAGTAGTGCACCATGTCCCCGTCAAGTTCCGCTCGCAAGACAACAATTGTGCGCCACACGATGATGTGGCTGTCAAGCAACAAGCCTTATCAAGCGTGCCCTGTTGTCTTGTTGTGTGGGGCCGTTGTTGTTGTTGTTGTGTCTTGTGTCATTTAGTAATGTGACTGCAGGTCAATCAATTGGAAATGACATGAATTGAACTCGCAGATGTTTCATAACTTTGATTGACCCGCTGTTTACAGAAGCCACAGTTGCTTGACATCAACTATTGGCAATGACATTGCTGTTGTTTTTTATGCCCCAGTGTACATGAACCGACCGCTAGTGCAGCACTCATATCATGCAGTGATACACAGTGAGCGGTTACAGCTTACATGCAGATCACTAGTAGCCATGGGCAGGTTGGTTATGCACTTTGGTTTGGCCAACGCATTCGCGTCGTATATATTGCAGAGCTGACGTAGTCATTACGTTTTTATGTGACATCAACGTGATATGATGACGCTATATCCACATATTCAACGTTGGTAGGTATTGAAAAAAAATAGATATTGGTCGCACAATGACTATATAAGAATTCATCAAATCAATCCTGATGTTCACGTTCAGTCACTCTTAACCACTGTGCTATTTGTGATTCTGACAAAACATTTTCAGCTGAAAATAATCTAGCAGATCCACCACGTTGCCGCAGGTCTGAAACATTCTCTTTACCACATGCTTTGTGTGCGATCACGCAACGCAACGTCATTGCCCCGTCGCTTTCCCTCTTTACGATTCAGGAAAAAAATTTGACCAATTCTTATAAAGTCATTGTGCGACCAATACATATGTATGCGTGCCAAGGTTACGGTATATATTACACGTGCGAAAATGAGATGCGAAATTCGATGCGCTTATGTTTTGGCTTTATGACGATTTCAAAATAGGTGGTGGTGGAAACGTAGTTTACGTCATTGAATTGTGTATGTCGGTAATATGAGATCACTTTTTGGCGTTTGTTTGTTGATTTCAGGAATAAAAAAAGTGAGCCGATGTCCAACAAATCACACGTTCCGATTGTGTAATTGCGTAAACATGGTGAACTTTACAGCGTCAAGCACCACTGCGCACGTGCTCAAGGGGAATATCTGATTCCGTTGACAATCAGCTGACCGAAAAGAGCACGTACAAGCAACAAACATGCGTGCAGTGTACGAAATAGGTATACCATTGCAAGAACTTAAAACAGAATAACTGAAACTCAGTGCTGCCTGCCATGTCATCTGCAATGCCGCATGGAATTAATCGTAAAAAGCAAATTCAAATCGCAATCTCACTTTTTCCTCGCAGAATTGCTGGCACTAGTCCACAGTCACGCACAAGTGGGAAAACTATGCACCAAACAACCCGCACTTTGGGGTGACACTTATTTTGAATGCAACATCTGGGCCCGAGCTTTCGGTAGACCATAATTGTTTGTGGTGCTCCCCGTTTGTGGTCAAAAGTCCCTACCAACGTGAATTGTGTACTGGCTAATTGTATCGATCTTGACGCAGTGCGTGAATTGTGTGGGATGGTCGACAACGTATAGGTCATGCAGATCTGCCAACGCAAGTAAGCATATCTGCCTGGATGATCATTTTAGTGTCTATTCATTGGGTGACGCGATAACACATACAAACAGCAGGCACAGCCGATCGCGAACGTAAGACAGCAATTCGTTCGTCCGTGTAGCGTCAACGGCAAAAGTTGACAAGTAAGCGATATAAACGAATTTAAGGAACGCACGACGTAATTTACATCAACTTATTGAAAGTTTTAAATACCTACCTACATACACATGGTCCCGGTGTACTGTCTCGCTCTTGATCCGGGCAACACAGCGGCAGGTGAAACCAATGGAATTTATTTTTAGTGGACGGCGCCCCACGGCTACAATATTCCCTCTTGCATGTCCTGTTGCCCACGTTATTTTGCGCGCATCTTAAGGGTGTATAGTCCGTCAATTGTTTAATCTGTTCGGTGTTATTGGAGTTGGCTGGCTGCGATTTTGCTGCTCCTCGGCAGATTAGTTCCCAGAAAAAACCCGCATGTAAAATATGCCCGTATCCTCTTTCTTTGTGTTCGAATCATTTCGCAAATCTGGTTTGCGCATGTGTCTTTTCCTCTCAGAATTGAGCTGTGAAGAGGGACAGAAAAATCTGACTCAGCGAGCTTCAAAAAAGTGAGAAATTGGTTGCGGACTATAAGCGCATATAGTGCCCCATGCTGCATATAAGCGATCTTAAGCGACGCGAGTATGCGATCCGGATCCTGTTACCATGCAGAAGTGTGACAGAAATGGTCACTTCGGCCGAAAATGGTCAAAAAATATGAGCTGACCACCGTTAAACCAGGTTTTCTACAAACGGGTGTCTGGAATGGAGATTGAAACTAAATCGAAAATACAGGCTGAAAATACTGCTTTCAGTAGTTTTGGCGGTGGTCCACTGTGATGCATGCCCTCCGTGACCAGGGAAACTTTTTTTAACAAATTGAGTGTAGTTGGTAAAATAGCACGAGTTGTGACCTTCTTACGCGTTTATGAAACATTTGTGACCAATCTGTATGCTGACAACATGCGATATGCCGAAATACTTAATTTCAATGTCTGGAGGTCGGGTCAAAATTTTTTATCTTTCGGGCTTCCGGGCTCAGACAGGGAGTTGATACTGGAATTATTGATGACCATGAGTGTTTTGGACCAAGCACGCTGTTGACGTGCCAAGTTTCATTGAAATCGGTTAAGGTCGCGTATATGGCGTACACCCTTTGCCTGAAGATGAGCCTTTGATGGGTCACCAAGCAAAATTCTTTGGCGTCGCCGTCTCACGTTCGAGACCCATGTTATCCTGGTTAGTGCACTTATGCCAGGGCGAAGAAATGTCCGGCACTCAATCACCAATACGATCATTCTTCTTACAATGCACGGTCGGTACTTAATGCACACGTCAAGCGCCATTGATGAGAATGAGGGTA
Organism: Rhynchonema sp. JSB1_4; assembly: GCA_030248065.1. Lineage (NCBI taxonomy): Eukaryota > Metazoa > Nematoda > Chromadorea > Monhysterida > Xyalidae > Rhynchonema > Rhynchonema sp. JSB1_4. The sequence continues at coordinate 54,169 of JASAMV010003866.1, forward strand.
CAATGTACTTTCAGGTACATAGATAAACTCAGATTTAGGTTTGTGCTTTGTGTAGTTGAAAGCCACCTAGAAGCACCAAACGTTCACAAACACGCAGCAACATTACCACGAGGCACATGCATCAATGATCAATCGTCCATTGAGGACTTCTCAACGGCCTAGCGACATTATCGATGTGTGTATGAGCATACAACATGTCGACTTTTTCGACTGTTTGCTTTTAACATGATTATGCAATGTCGTAAACCACAGGACAAGCCTGTGCCCAAGTCGGAGTAAAAAAGGCATCAATCGTGCGACAACCTCTCTACGGCCATCTATGTATGTACTGTATATGGTGTTTCCAGAGAGACACCTTCTGTTCGTGTATCAGCACACCACCACGTTTGATACAGCACAAACGAGTCAAAATCATCCGTTCAACCTTAAACTGCAATATTCCTTCACTTACGCGAGTGTGAGGGGTTCATGTTGTTGTTGTCGTTGAACCAACGAATGTTCTCAGCCAGCAATGCCATGCAACGTTCGTGTGTTGATGAGAATTTCTGAAAAGTTAAAATGAGCCAATGGCTCTCATTTCTATAAGCATAATCAGCGTAACTTGAATAACATGAGAAAATTCACAAAAAAGTACATTCATATGTACATAATGTACACCTAAATTTCTTTTTTTAATCAAACATGAACCGACGTAAGTATTTGTATATGTTTTTCAATGATTTCTGTTCAACGATTTCGCGCATATGAGAGGGTGACTACATCACAAAATATGAAGATGAGGTTATAGGTACTGTATGTATGTGATCATTTTGAGGCAAATTGCAGCACTGTATTATTGCCCTGCACCGCACAAAGCAACATGTCGAGCCAGGCTGCTGGAAACTATGGCTGAATCTGCCATTGACTGATGTTACCATTACCCTGCCCGGGGCCACTATTCCATGAATCGGCTATGGTACAGTCGTCAACTAAAATGGTCGACTTTCGTCGTAGTAGTAGTAGTACTTTATTTCGTTTCAGACACGAAAAGGGTAAACATCAACAACCGCTCGAGGCGTGACAGTAACGACGAATACCTAGGTTTTTACAATTTAGCCGGCACCAATTACATAAAGAGTTGGAGTACATTTGCATGAATATAATAAGTCGTCGCCAACTTAAGTAGCCCTGGATGAGGGCGAGAGAATTTACATGGACGTTGACTACAAGAGTCGACGATCTGAATTGAGGACAGTACCGTAAGCCCATGAATCGGTGTCCTCAGCCCAATACCAGACGTCGAACCTCGAGAACGAACTTGAGAGTATTCGAGTGCGTGGGTTGATCAAAATTGTTTTTGTGACTAATGAATGAAAGAGCACTGCACGCAATCACTGCGACGTGAATGAGGAGTAGAATCCATCGAACAAGACGTCTACGTCCTTTCACCAACATGAAAATATTAATGTAAACACATATGAGGTTTCACAACACCACTGACATTGTACGTATATTAGTCATTGATGCGTCTATTTTTAGACGACTTAGATTTTGGCGGATACATGGCCAGGTTAAGGCTTAGGCTTAGGCGCACTGCGAACCATTTGTTGTGGTCTTATCTCGAGCCTATGGGGTAGCCCTGAGAACGGCTTTTGGGTGTTAGGGTAAGGCGCCTTGTGCGGCGGGGGGGGAGCTTGTGACGTTATGACCCTGCTGTTGTCATATGGCCAACGTGGCCGTCCTCTGGGCGGTATCGAACTTGGGGTTGAATTATGAACGAGCCACTGTGGAGGAAGTAATTATAATCATCTTAGTGCTGCAATACCGATTACCAAATCCATATGTGTCATAACTTTTTCAGTTACATACAGTCCAGCCACGTGCTCATGAGACCACTTACTTTGAAGTTGACTTGTACGGATCCAATAATGTTCCGGTTCCACGTATTTCGGAAATGAAAGAAAGAGAAACGTATGTATTTTTTAAAAACACGCTCTCCACCTCGGCGCGTAAATTCCCTTTTGACTCCAAAAACATTTATGTGTTGAACGACGTTGCTGTTCGCGTAAGCACGCAACAAATTGAGGTCAGACAGCTTGAACTTGTTGCCATCTCTCTCGGCCCAATCTCTTCCTTTTGTTTGCGAAAACCCATGTAACCGGCGCATTTTTTTATCTGGCCAAGCAAGCTTTAAAAAGAGTCGTCTCATGAGCTCGTGGTTGGACTATATGTACGTATATATCAAATGTGTTGTTATTTACGTGTTATAATGTTTCCTGTTATAACATATGTTGTTGCCTGACTTTCTCAATTTTCATGGCGACATGCGCTTGTTGCCCTTAAAATGCAGAAAATTAGGCAGCGACACTGAAAAAGTTGTAACAAATGATTAAGTGAATAACAACACACGCGTTACAAAACTGAAAATGTCAGAACACCTGAGTTTTTTTTAACGGAATGCATGAAACGTTGAACTCTACTTCATGTTGCCGCCCCTCGAGGAGACTGTCCTGATGACGACAGCATTCAAAATTTTCATGCGCTCGCGCATCGGCTGTTTACGCGCAATGACTTACCTATGGTACGTGTTTGTGGTCGACGGTTTCCACGCGGTCACATATCATATCCAAGATGTCCTGCCCACGCATTGGCAATCGCACTCTGTTGTTGTAAACTGTCGGGTTGCTCAACTATTTTTAAGTCGTATATACTTGTTTATCGATGTTGTCTACCTCTAAACACCTATATACAGCGTGATGTCCAACGTGCACACCGTGACGACAATTTTTGTGAGGATTCGGTTTGTCTTCTGGCACGTCTGCAACGTCATCATACAAAAACCTTTTATTTCTCAGAAAACTTACATAGTCGCTCAGTACAAGTTTTTCGTGACACATGTGCCTCTCTGTGAATGAATCTAAAGTTATCTCAAAAAATGTCGTAGCTCGATTTTCAAATCAAGTTCAATACCAAGCCGATTCCAGACCTATGTAGATTAATGTATGGAGACGGATCAATGCAATTTACAGCGGTAATACGATACACTTTTATAATCAAATGCGTGGTTATGGTATCAAATTATCAATTAGGTACGTACTAGCGATGGTATGAAAACAATGCACGGATGATGGTTCATTTCATTCTTATCAACGGACCACAGTATGTACAAGTTCCAAGAAGGGAAGCCTTATTAAACAACAACAGCAGTATTGATAGGCTTCAGCGTGCTTGGTTCCGACTGAGTTGGCTGGAAAATCGGTATTATGGGGCATTTAGGACAAAGAAATTTTTAGGCTTTGGGCCACAGGCCTAACTCGACTGAATTTTGACGCTTTTCATTGCACCTGCTCAGCTCGGTACTGACTCATCGCTTCCAATGCGATCACGTTTCCTGGATATGAACCTCCAGATCAAGTGGCGTTGCAATAACTGCTGCCAAGGTATGTAACACCAGTGTTGATGTAGCTTCTTCGAAACTAAGAATCATGACATGTTGGTGAAACATCTGCTGCATATGCGGTTATATCGGACACGGTCTCTTGTCAGTGCATTAGGTTCAACACAATACAATCTTTTCCCAAGAATGCTGAGGTGCGCCTGTAGATGCTGCAGGCCGAGAAAAGAATGATAAACATAAACGAAGGGTTGAAGCCCAAACAATTAGGAATGGACAGAGTTTACATGAAATACATTAAGGGCATGGTGTTTGCCTGAGGCTTGAGGCATCCACAGCAGGTGTGCTCTTCTGCAGTTCTTCGGATGCCGGGCATGTATATGACCCGGGTGATATCTGACAGCTATGAAGTAAACGTTTGGCATGCGAAGCACACAATAATGATAACAATTATATGTATGAAGTGTTAAACAATCTAGGTCAGCCGGTGCCTGTTGTCTGGCCATACACAACTTGAACTGCGTTGGTAATACAGTATAGGCACCTTGCTTTACATTTACAGTAAGCTGCATTCTTCTCGTCAGTACACCAAAACCAAAGCCCAACCTGTAAATTTATCTGCATTGCAAATTTCGACCGCAAGTCAATACACGATGGTAAACGCGGTCTTGACATTTCCATGTGCACCAGCGTCGACTCATCGTTAATTTATGGACGTAAAATTGTGCCAAAAGTTGGTGCTGTTGGTTGGTGTAGCGTGGTCACGTTGATGTGGGTTGTGTTTGGTCGACGTTGGACTGAATGACATAAAAACCTTGGGCGGCTCGTATCAACATTGCCACAAGCGCCTTGGCAACGACTTGGCATGGACTTGCCTTTGGCATGCCTTGGGCAAGCCTCTTCGGTGTTGTTTCGGCGAACTGCGCGGCCATTACGTTCAATATTCATATGTACCGATTTTTGCGACCGACCGATTTCCTTTTTTATACACATATGCTTGCAACATCAGCCAGTTGGTTTCACACAGTGCACAACGTGCATTGCACACTCACGTAGCCAGCTGGCTGATGTTGCCAGCATGTGTATATCATATATAGTAAATTTCCAAATTTGCTTGCCGCACAATGAAATACACCCCGTAGTTAACGTCACGTTCTAAACCCGAACGCTAACCACGCGCAGTTCTGAAACATTGCGCGCAGCTGCCTGGCTGGCTGGCAAGCTGCACGTGCGTCTGCTGCCCGAATGTTTCAAAAGTAGACTTTCGGGTTTAGAACGTGACATTAGCCATGGGGCGTATTTTACTGTGCGGAAGCGAATTTAGAAATTTACTATAAAAACAAACTTCAGAAAATCGGTCTTGGCCAGTGATGCAAAAAAGTTTTTTCCTCATTTTTCTTGTTTTTAAAAAGATAAAAAAAGTCTTCCATCCTCAAGTCCTAGACTTTCCTAAATATGTGCCAAAACGTACATTTTTGGCATTACGTGTGCATAAGTGAGCAATCATTATGAATCTCAAAAATACCGCAATCAGTGAGAAATCAACGCATTATTAGAGGTGTACGCCACTCGTGGCGAATTTTTTTGTGTTTTGGGGGGTAAATTAGCCAATTTTTGGGTGGTTTGGGAGTCGACAACTCGGAAGCATCTATGTGTGCTTTATTTAAATTAAAAAAAAGTGGGCAACTTTTTAAAAACAGAAACTTTTAAAAAAACAAAAAATTTTTTAAACATCTCTGGTCTTGGCATCTGACGCAGTTTGTGCGTTATGGCCGCCCAACTTGCCGAAGTATATTGCCCATTGTTTCCTGCCCGACAACGACCAACGACCACGCATGTTTATTGGATGGAACTCACAAAACAAAGTCAAACTGATCGTCAAGCTTTATATGAAAATTCACGTCACACTCAAACTTGGGTCGGTGAACTTCCACAAGCTCAAAGGCAAGTTCCAAAGTCGAGTTCAACGTCAGCCTTGCTGCAGCATGTCAGATTGGAAAGACTGTCGAGGGTAAATCAAGCTGGTCTCTTCACAATGTTATAAAATTAACACAAGATGTGCCAACCACCACACCAGAGCTGTGCATCAGTGCACTTCTGTGTGGCCAAGTAGTCGGAAGGACAAATCATTGGAAATTAAAGTCATTATCCGTTTTGATCTTGTCCATTGCTGGGTTGTGCTGCTTCTTAGCGTATCTGACAATTTAGATAAAGCCGGGTTTGTGACCCTTCATTCAGGGCTACATACATGGTCGACCCGGGAATAGTGCCAGCTGCCGGGGCGGTTAGGTTACAAGTACATTTAGAGACGGCTAAATTTTGCATGTGCCCATTAAAAAATCCGAAATTGCGCTGAGCTTGGGGGTCACCCCCGCAAGCAAATGGTTACTGTAGATACATATACGGTAGCAAGGCGGATCACGTTAGTTCAAAGAAAAAATACAATCTACGGATCTGATAACTGGATCACATTACTACAATGTTTTCAACAGAACATAACTCATAGAATTTGAAGGTTTCTATTTTATAACAAAGTGACCCGCTTCAGTCAATTTGCAAGAAGTGAGATGAGATGAAACCAAAGTAATTGTCGATTGGGCTGAGTTGAATGAGACGACCAACCAGTTGAAGTGGTTTGGGGTGGAGGGGGAGATGCATGGATAGTTGGACTTGAGTTGTGTTGTTGTTAACAAGTTGAGGAGTTCAGTTGAGCAAGAATTAATTGTTCCGCTAGCCAGGAGGATGTGTCTTGCCTATTACCCCTCAAAGTGGTGTGGTTTTGGGCCCAGCCGAAGAACAGCCGGCCCTGCGTTTCCGCACAACATCTGAGCTAGTTTTGTCCGGAATTTCAGATTTTTGAAGTCAAGACCGTAGTTCAAATGCCCTGAATTTTCACTTCATTTCAGTTCCGTTCATTTTCCGCCCACCAGAGCGGCTTTCAATTTTTTCGTGAAACATTACGGCTCGGAAAGGCGGTACACCCTCTCTCAGACTGGAAAGGCGGAACACCGTCGTCAAGCAAAAGTGATGCCGTTGGACGCTCCCCGCGGCCCAAAGTCAGCCACCTTCATATTCCGATTGGCTCTCGTTACCGTAACGACACCGCTTCTGCTTTGGCGACGGTGTTCCGCCTTTCCAGTCTGAGAGGGTTCCGCCTTTCGTGGACAGCAATGTTTCATGATTTTTGGCTTGTGTCGGACCACCGCTTGCGGCTTGTTGAAGGTGGGCAGCTTTCATTCCGGTCCGATTACGTGACTAGCGTATTTCAATGGCAGTTTCTGCCTCCTATTTTGTTTCGAATTCCCCACAGGAATGTCATCGCACTTGAAATCCCACCAAATGACCGGTCACATGAAAATCATAAAGAAAAAGAATGCTGAGAGGAGATCCACGAGCGTCGAGCGACTCGACTACCGTATTGTCGGAAATAGAACAACCCGGGGGGGGTCTATTTTTTCACTGGGGTCATTTTGGGGGGTTCATTTTATTGGGGGGTTATATTTTTGATTTGGCCCTCCGACGAAAAAAATCATTGTTCATAATGCTCCTAAAAATGGCTTGTTTATGTTTTCGGTATTTTCTTTATTTTTAACAGAGGCAATAATGCTTAAAAAGCTGTATAATGCTGTGTGTACGCAGGCTTAAACAACGTTTGACACAACAACACAGCCTTACCATACCACTAATCTGTGGTACGGTGAAGGTTGGGGGTGGGGTTGGCGGTTGGGGGTCAATTAATGGGGGGGGGCAGTGGTGTCGTTGGGTGGGAAATCAAAAAGTCAGGATACCGGATACCCAAAATCCAAAATTTTCGGATACCGGATACCCAAAATGAAAAATCTCGGATACCAGGGGGGGGTTGCTCCCTAAAATAAAAAATCTCGGATACCCAGGGGGGTTGTTCAAAAAAGGTCAATTTTTTAAGAGGAAAATCGAGCAAAATCGGTGTTGAAAGCGCAAAAAATGGTCATTTTGGGGGTTATGCTTGAGCTAGCAAGCGATTTTGAGCATTTTGGAGGTAAAAATGGGCGATTTTTACGGTTTTCGGAAAAATTTTAGAGCAGGATACCCCTCCTGGACAAAAAGTCAGGATACCGGATACCCCTGGGTGAAAAAATCAAGATACCGGATACTAGGGGGGTAACCCCCCCTTCCCCCCCAACCACACCACTGGGGGGGGGGGTTCTAGGTATTTTTGATTTCGAGCCAGTTAGGTGGGGTTCAATTAATGGGGGGGGTTCTATTTCCGACAATACGGTACCAGGTATTGGGTGCCCGTATTGGGTATGGTGTGGGCCTGGTATTGGGTATTGGGTATTGGATTGGGTCTTTTCCAGGTATTGGATGCCATGCAATCCAATACCGTAAAACCTAAAATACAAGGGGGGCTGTTTTTTTTCGCTGACCCCTTTTAGGGGGGCTGTATTTTTGGGGGCTCTATTTGGGGGGGCTGTATTTTTTCGCTGCCCAAAATCTCAAAAAATGTTCCAAAAATACCCCTAAAATGGAGTTCTGTCAGGGTGTTACTGGTCATTATTGGGTGTTTTTAGGTGCAGATCTTCCATAAAAGGCTTTACGTCATCATATACTCAACCACAAACGTTGTACACAAGGTGTCTTATACAAGAACTTGACTTTACGACCCCCAAGCGGGGAATTCCAACTGGGGGGGGCTGTAGTTTTGGGGGGCTCTATTTTTTCACTGACCCCTTTTAGGGGGGCTGTATTTTTGGGCTTCATTATCTATTTTAGGGAATACGGTACCCCTGTTTTGCCCTATTTTCTCCTCCAGAGCCCTGAAATGGTGAAAAATTTTCAATTTTTTAGCCTTTGAAATCGCTATTTTTAGTTGCAATGCAATGTTAAGAAGAATGATAAATTCAGTCATATTTTACTTAGTATTCGATCAAAAACCCAAAACAGGCCCATTTTTTTAAAAAAAGTTTGGAATTTTTGGGTATTGGGTCGGTATTGGGTATTGGGTTTCAACCTGAGTATTGGGTATTAGGACTTGGGTTGGGTCCCATTTGAGGAATTGGGTATTTGGTATTGGGGGTGGGCCCTGGTATTGGGTATTGGGTATTGGCTTCGGTCAAAAAACGGTATTGCCCCCATGCCTAGACCCGACCCTCCAAATCTCCGGCCCGATTGCGACCTCTGATACTGGCTGATGAAAAAAACCGTTTTTTTCACGAAAAAACCGAAAAAACCGGGTCCATCTGCGACGTGAACAAAAAACCAAAAAAAAACAGCCTCAAGGATGAAACATCGATCTTTTATCACGAAATTTTCCAATTTTTGATAGAACCTGGAAATATTTTTGTTCAGAACAACGTTGGCCAAGCGCGGGCGATGTCAATGTGGCGTGTTTCAGCCATTTTAGTCACAACAAGCATCAAAAACACCCATAGGCACCACTAGTGTCTGTGCTAACATTACTTTAAATTAATTTTCTCCAAAATAGGCGTTTTTGGACCATGCATAGGTATTCTTAAGTACTGAAAAAATATTTGGAAAAAACGGTTTTTTTCTGAAAAAAATCGTTTTTTTCCCAAAAATATACATGCGGAAAAATACGCAAGTATAGGATAACTACTGTACTGGAGGGGCTACCCCCAAACCCCTTCCCCACCTCCAACACTGCGGTACCCTATGAACCGGGTAAATTTGGGCCTCACAAAAATGTGTATACTCTGTGCGAAGCGCAATACTGACTCTGGCCCGGGCCGGCCCGATACTAATCTCTAAATCTTTGACAGGAGGGTGCACTCGGGCCGCGGTTTGGGGCTTTTTGGATTCGGGCCGGGCTGGAGATTTGGAGGATCGGGCCGGTCCAAACACCCGGCTCGAAGCTTCTGAAAACTGACGGGACTCACGTATTTTAGGCAACTAGCAACAAACGGTCACGTGAATGATTTTAAGCGGCTATATTCAGTAAAAATAAACCGAGTTAGACACCATCAGCATCAGCGGAGAACAATCGGCCAAACTTGTGCTCTGCTGTGCTTCAGCTGTGCAAAGTTGCTGGATATATTCGATATTCTGATTGGATGAAATGGTAGGAGGAACAAGCAGTCGTAGCGTTTTAAAAGCGATTTTAATCGTATTGTAGTTTACTTTTACTGGGGTTTACTTTTCCAAGATTGGCTGTGATGTGATAGAGAAGTTATTGTAGGAAAGTGGAAAATTGACCGCCAAAATTACCGAATTGTCCAGTCTTTCTAGTATCTGGCAAAGTTAAAAATTGTTTCCTGACTTCAGGGCCAGAATGCATCGACGTTGGAGAAGGAGATCGGTGCCGATCATGTGTTGACAAATGAACACTTCTTTGGATTGGTCAACGTTAGTTTTAATGGCGCATCAGTTTGCAGGCCATGTCAACCTGCACGGACGCATTTGACGTCGATGATTGTTTTTAGTGTTGGCCGCATTTGTGACGGAGTTACTGGCCTTCTCTTGCTTGACAACAGTGAAAGTCGTTTTCCCGTCCCTAAATAACTTTTTCGCTGGTCAGAAGTGGTGAGTTCTCTCCAGACCTGTCACGGAACACTGTTGATGTTGACACGAAAACCACGCGCCCGTGTGCAAAATGTCCGCTCGAAGTTGATACGGCTGTACATCAGCGGGCCGTATGTGATCTCTTTTGTGATATTTCCAGTTCGGCAACACCTGCTACTGCAACTCGGTGATCCAGGCGTTGTACTTCTGTCGTCCGTTTCGCGAGAAGGTGCTCAGCTACAAACATCAACTGAAAAAGTCGGGCACATTGAAGGAGAATCTGTTGACCTGTCTGGCCGATCTGTTCCACAACATCGCCACGCAAAAACGACGCGTCGGCACGATCGCGCCAAAGAAGTTCATCACGAAGCTGAAGAAAGAAAATGGTAGGTAATTCGGTCGATTTTGATGAACATAACTTTGATGTTCACACCAGCAGCTGGTACTGAACCGCGGATCGTAGCATCCAAACGCTTCGCTGCATCCCCTCTCGTTTCTGTCCGTTCACTTATGGTCATTTTTCAATTAGGCCGTAAAGCTGTCAACCAAACGCGTGTCCACTAGTGATGTAGCTGGCGTGGGTATGGGGGTGGGGTAACACCCCCGCCCAACTAAGGTCAGCTATCCATGTATGTCTGCCGAAAAAATCCCGTCCTGAGAACACAACGTGCACCAAAAACCACAAAAACAATACACAATAACCGGGTTGCAGAGTTGTTCGACAACTACATGCAGCAGGACGCGCACGAATTCCTCAACTATTTGCTCAACACCATTGCCGACATTCTGCTCGAGGAGCGTCGTTCGGATCGAGAACGAGCGTGTACGTCATCGGCATCGTCCACTTTGACCAACAATGGCGGTGGCGGCGGCAAGACCAAACAATCGCGGACTAGTGTGTTGCCGTTGTCGCCGGACGCCGTCTCGTTGCACAGCGCTGCACAGCACGCCGCCGGCACCTGGGTGCACGACATATTTCAGGGCACACTCACCAACGAGACGCGATGTCTCAACTGTGAATCGGTGAGCGCAAGTTGTCGTTCTGCTCTGCTTAATTGATTTGGAGCCTTTCAATCGCTAGTGGTACTGACGTTTAATTTCTGGCGCTCATTTAAAGCTGCTTGAGTTGACGGCCAGCGTTGAGCAGTTGAGTTGACGACTGTAACCATTAACCCCAATGCTAGATAATCAGATGAAAGAAAAGTAGTTTTTGTGTGGCTATTCTTTCAAGTGAAAGGCTATCTGAATTGAATTCAAAGCCAACCTCCCAAAACGTTGGGCTTCACAGATTTCGAGCATTCATTATTTGTCATTATTTATTTTGCATTTAACACTAAAATGTGTTTGCACAACGACTCACAGGTGTCGAGCAAGGACGAGGATTTCCTCGATTTGAGCGTCGACGTCGACCCGAACGCGTCCATCACACATTGTCTACGGGTGTTCTCGAATCTGGAGACGTTGTGCTCCGAACAGAAGTACTACTGCGAGAACTGCTGCTCGAAACAGGAGGCGCAGAAACGGTCCGTTCCTTGTTGTTGTGTTTGTTTGTTTTATGTTGTTGGGTTACCGACCGAATGCTTCTCAAATAACCTCACGTCAGAAATAAGTCGCAATCGTGCGAATGGATAGTGGGCCCTTTGTGAGAGTTTTAAATCTCGAATCCTCGAATAAGCCCCCAGCCCCCAGTGAACCATATTGGCGTTCTCCGGTAATTTAGTTTGGTTGTTGGATTATTGTGCGTCAGTGGTCAAACTTGTTCATTGCCGAACTTGCAATAAATACATACGGTGTGCCCAATCGCACCCAAATAACGGATGGGTTTATTGCAGGATGCGCATCAAGAAACTGCCCCAGATTCTGGCGCTACATTTGAAACGCTTCAAGTACCAGGAACAGCTCAATCGATACACCAAACTCAGCTATCGGGTGTTGTTCCCGCTCGAATTACGACTGTTCAATGTGGTTGGTTTGCCTCGCGTTTGCTTGGGTCATCATCTATGTTCACTTTATTAATGTCCTAAATTCAACAGAAACGGTGTTTTTGGTGGCAATAGTACACGGAACGGAGTGCACGATTTTGTACGTTGTTGTGGTGCCGTTTGTGTTGTTGACCATGATTTTAAAAAATAAAACCGGTATCAAACACGGTTTGGTGAGGTCATGCCTGGGTCACGTGACTTTTCCATTGACGGCGCTTCGAGTTCTCTTAATGCCGCTCATTTTCGGCCAACGTTAAAGTTTGTGAGATGTCTGGAATGGGGATCGGAAGGTAACGGGTATCGGCTTTTTTCAATAACTATTGGGTGTCGATCGCCGTTTGTCAAGTATCGGTGTATCGACATGCACCACAATTCCGATCCCTGATCTGCAATCGACGTTTACGATGTCGATGGCCGAATGTAATCAGTCAGTAATTTATGTACGTTTTCAGTCTGACGACGCGCTCAACCCGGATCGTATGTACGACTTGGTGGCGGTGGTGGTGCACTGCGGCAGCACGCCCAATCGAGGACATTACATCACGGTCGTCAAGTCGCACGGATTCTGGCTGTTGTTTGATGACGATATTGTTGATGTGAGTGTTCGTTGGAATTTGCACTGGTTCCAGCAGGGTTGTTGAGTTTCATTTGCATTTGCCGAGCAAACTAGCGCGCTGTGACAGAAGATCGGTCGTTTGCTGACTAGGGGGCAGTCCCAAATCTGAAAATTTGCCAACTCGGAGGTAGCATTTTACTAAGAAATGCAAGCTGCGTATTGATACGTCACTGTCAGACTCGTTATCAGTACACAATCACCAGAACCATTCCGACTTTGCCAATCCAATTGTATTTTTGTTGGTCCTGTGTTGCAGAAGATCGAGTCGTCATCAATCGAGGAGTTCTTCGGTCTGTCCGGCGAGGGCACGGGCACGCTACAGAAGAACTCCGAGTCGGCCTACATCCTGTTCTATCAAGCGCGCGACTGCAGCACCACTGCGCATTCGTCAACGTCCGATCTGCAACTCAGACCGCCTTTCGGTGTCGCGTAAACACCCACTCATTACGTTATATGCCATTTTGTGCGCATTCTGTGGCCTAATTCTGCGAACAATCAAATGTTGTACGTTTTTGCTCGATTGCTTGCTGTTTATTTCGTAATCAGATATGTATATGCGCCGTCTGGTAAGGACGGCGTACTGTTATTGTTCGGTTTACAATTTATATGCTATCGTCTGCTTGTTGCACATGAGAATGACAATATTGAGCGCTTGCTTTTCACGTATAATTTGCTCGCTTGGGTAAAATAGGATCGGCGCTGTTTCTTTGTTTCATTTTGATAGTGTCAAAAAACTTGCATTTTTGTGTTGGTTAACCTCGAATTTTCTGTTAATATTACCGTGCACGGAGCCTATGTACTAGTCTTGAAATCCACTAATTATTTGTGCGTGTTCCTTGTGTGTTTCCAAAACTTCGTTATAGTAGCGATGTTTACTGTTTGGCCACCATTTATAGACTGTCTGATTCCGACAAAATACCTACTAATTCCTCACTAGGCTTTCGATTTCGTTCCCAAAACTTATTTGCCCTGGATTTGCTGTCTGACACTGTAGCTTGTGTACATTTTGTCTGCGTCTGTGATACTACTACCTACGCGTGAATGAAAATCTATTTACCTGTAATTATATTGTTGTAATAATGTGCATTTAGGTATTATTATACATGATGGGACGTCTTTTTGTATCCAAACGAACCACCAAATAAAAGTATTTGATCAAAATACCCGTCTGTCCATATTTATGCTTTCTCAACATTACACAATCGGGTCACGTTATGGACAATGGAATGGGAATATTGTGCTTATTTGAAACATCGCTGAATTGATATGCCGGTGGCAGCGGGTTGGGGTCCCGGGCAAGTACGTCCATTTCAATGGGTTCCCTGTAATTGTAGAGGAATAGACCCGGCACACGACAGCATTGTTCATAGTAGATGTGACACATTTCGCCGATCTCTTCGACCGACACCTGGAAACTCCTCGTCTCCGGCTGGTGACCCGTTCTGCAATAACAAAGCGTCGTTATTTGGTAGAAGACAACCGGCAAAAATTCTCGTTCGGTGATTCACTATCATGTGAGGCCAACAATACTTGGTTGTGACAAACTTTGACAACGCAACCTGCGAAATATCTCGGTGGTCAATTCAGGCGCCAACGCTGGCGGATACAGCGTTGCGATCGGTTTGTGCGCCTGTTTGCGTCGATAGTGGAACAAATGACGTATGAACTTGTTGACAACTTCGAAGTGCACCTGGATGAGGGGCGTCTGGCGTGGGATCAGACGCACCAGCGAAACGTCGACGTCGGGACGCGGCGTGAATACCGTATCTGTGCAAAATATTGCGTATTTTTAATGATTATTTCACTGCACAGATGCCAGAGTTAAAGGTCTACCTCTCTCGTCTGAACTAATAATGTAACAGCAGTGAATTCAGCCTTTGACAAGATAAGTTGATGACGAAACATGCACGGCTACAAGGTTTCACCGTGGAAAGTGTATGGTCCTGGTTCTATGATCAGAGGGACATGACTGCTTGGTGACCGGCACGGAATTGCGAAAGTCACGTAACTTTCCGCATTTCGAGACTCGGATCTAAGTGATGACGCATGCTACTGATCTTAACCAACTTAAACTTGTGCCCAGACAACTATTATGCAGATCGGAATTACCGGCATGAGCAGCGGTGTCGTTGGTCGGGATTACCAACTGCCTGGCATTGGTATCCTAAATCATCGGCCAGGGGCTTTCACGACTTTTCTTATTTCCCAAGGACACCACTGGGTATGAGTGTTCAAGATTACACTTCCAAAATTCTCACATGCAAAAAAAACATGCGACCGACCAGCCAGCCCAACACCACAACCTGATTTAGGTAGGTAGCGCACGGTTACCGCTGTTATCGTGCCAAACTTGCATTAATGGACTTGGACAAACACCAATCAATCAACACGGCACGTACTTGGCATGTCATAGACGACGTCGACAAGCGCCAATGATTGTGCCAGCACGGCCAATCGCGATCGATCGAATGCATTGATCGGTGAACGCAATCGATAGGCGACCTCGCGTTGGAATGTCAGATACAGCGGGACACGACCAAGCGTGAACACGCCGGCGCGCGACGACATTGAGCGCAGAAATCTGTGCACAGAATGTGCACACAAAAAAGTCAGGAACACACCCTCACTCCAAAGTTTGGGCAAAGTTCGACGATGCAAGAAGCATTTTTGCATGTTGCATTCTCACAGCCCAGTTTACGCGCAATTATTTTTTTACCACTGTGGTGCGTTTATGAAGCGAGTATAGGCAAACTACACCAACATGAGCTCAATTTCGCAGCAATTTCCGGCATCCGGGCAACCCCCTTTTCATCCTCAAACAAAGTTGATGGCCCCCTATATATATTTTCTAGGGTCACAAAATAATTATTTTCGCTCCCGTAAATGTATGCATATTGCATACATTTCACGCTCTCGTTTCGGGAGCGCGAAGTGATTATTTTGATCACATACATATTTCACAAAAGCGCACAGTTATACCAACAATACGTCAGTCATCATACTTTTGAAACGCGACGCATGCTCAAAAATATACTCGCCCCAAAAACAAGACCAAACTGACTGTATAATCAGGGGCAGCGATATATTGAAGGGCAGATTACCGATAATCTGTGCTTTGGGTGGAACATCATACCAATCGTGGGCGAGCTGCAAACGCACAAAAAATTACAATCTTATTTGACAGTGTTACGTGTAATATTGTGCCCTAATAAATGAAGGTGTGAAGAATTTTATTCAAACGAGGAAAGCGGAGCCTGTGCGCTGCCCAGATGGCGGTCGCGCTTTACAGATCAGGCAACATAGTTTGACAGAAAATTCTCCCAAACGTCGTCAAGTACGAGCGCGATAATGCTCGTCTTGAGTTGACAACACACAACTGACTCACCTCATCTTTGGGCCACATTTGCTCAAAATCGAATTCGAGTACATTTTGGTGGTGCACACGCATGCGGCCGGCGCTCGCATCCACCAGAAGCTGCAAATACACAGCGACTCGATTATGAACAATAAAAGGCTCACGGGATTTCGTTCATCTGACGTGCACGGAGATTAGAAATCTGGAGCCAAAAAATGAGGAAAGACTTTTATGTGGCTCTGCCAACACCTACGCGCGCGCCCTGCGTATTGAACCTCATGTACAAGTCAGCTGGAGCTATATGGACAACAATAAGTTAGCTGACTGCAGAGGCGCGATGCTTCACACTTCGATTCAGCAGGGCTCGAGGTGGAGACCCGTTGAAACAAGTGTCCATCACCTGCAGCATGGGCAAGAATCTATGATCGATTTCGATCACATCCAATCGTCGTACGTTCTTCTCCAGTATTGCTCTCGTCAGACCACCCGGTCCGGGCCCAATCTCACAAACGTGACAACCAGACAGGCGACCGCAGTGACGGATCACCTGTATGTGTGTGTATTTGCGTATAAAATTACTCATGTCAAAAATACGCCCAGGAGTGCGTTTCAGACGTGCCATCCGCTGACTCATAATGGTGGTGGTCTCTCATAAGAATGGTCTCGAATACCCCGCGAAACCTAGGCGTAGACAGGACTCCAAATTAATTTTTTTCAATAATTTGCTAAATACAACAGTTACACAATGGGACAATGCTCTCGCATCCCTCATAAAGCATGTAAGGCGTGCTTCACTTCTTCGGGTATTTCACATAGTAACCATAAAATTTAGCCCGCCCACTACAAGGGGGGACCCTTATAGAAAAAATAGACAAAATTTTAATATTGTAGACTAAACCTAAAAAAAAAGAAAAAACCTGTCTTTGTGGAAATTATAAATTTTAGGAATAAAATTTTCATAATTGAATGTTGAGACATTGAGGCGCCCCATTTTCATTCAATAGAACTAAGAAACAAAAAAACACCAAAAATAAGATATCCCTTCTTCTATTACCGTATTTTTGCTTGTTCTTTCTTTGCCTGTTTTGGCAAGAGGCATTACAAAAAATTATTTTTTTCTACAAGGGGGGACCCTTATAGAAAAAATAGACAAAATTTTACAATTTGTTTTTTCTTTTAAAAAGGACAAAAAACCAGATTCAATCGGGTAGACGCCGCCATCCTCTTCAAAGTTAGAAGAAACTAAATTTAATCTAAATTCTCCATTTATTCTTTCTTTTGAAATATCTTTTCATCAAAAATACCCGGGGCGTATGAATATAATTAATTTTTTTTCAAGCTCTATTGGAGTTTTTTAACCAATTGCCATTGGAGGCTTTGGCAATTGGATGCTGCCTGAACTTTTGATTTTTTTTCTGAAATTTCTTCTTTTTTTATTTGTTTTTTATTAATTTTAATACTAGGACAAAAAACCAGATTCAATCGGGTAGACGCCGCCATCCTCTTAATCAAAGGGTTCCCCCCTTGTAGAAAAAAATAATTTTTTTTAATTACTGAAAACTTATGTCATTTTTTTATGTGCGCGTTAGTTGCCGCCACAGCAGGATTTCACCAATGTAACAAGTCACACAAAGAATTTTTCATGCAGGACCCGCAACCCGCCAGTGATCAACCAACGCGTTATGCGTGCCTCAAGAATCACCGCAACCTCTGATCACAACACACCTTGTGCAAGTGCGTGCAGCCCAGCGACACGCAAGCAGAATGTTGCAATCGAAAACGAAATAGTCCCGCACCTTTCGACAAACATTCATATCGAGCAGGAAATTCTGTGCGAGCCGTTTAGACGCCGGAATGGCCAACATGCGAAGCAAGTCACCGAGATTGGGCAGGTAGGGCAGACGATTCATGCTTGATTGATCAGTTGGTGCGCTCGAAACACAGCGCACGGCACTGGTGACCATACACATGAGATGAAGATGCAACCTTCATAACGGAAATGGAGAGAGCAAAGCATGTAAATTTCAGCTGCCCTGCTGGTAAACAACCAAAATCATGAAAAATCAAAAGACTCCGTGAGGGACTTTTGAAGCGAAACATTTTATTCGTTAGTTTAGTTCGGAGGCCAGAATAATTTTCAATAAAAACATTGATCAGCACGATTACAAACGATCAGAAATCAAACGGGATACAAAAACAGCGAGCGTTTTTTGTGACACATTGTTAAACGATATAATGACAGCAACACGCGCAATAGCCCCATTAAGCATAAAAACTCGCTTGTTTGTCACCAGAGCTAAGAATATTTTGAGAAAAACAACAACAATAAAATGAAAATGAAACAGAAAAAGCTCGCGGCAATATAAAATTAAGCATATTTTTGTGTGACAACAAAAGTACTGTGTTTAGAAAAAGAACAATTATACATTTCTGTGAGGCGGCAGTGCATGCAACAACACAGGAATATTCGGGAGCCCCGCTCACTTCACTGCAATAAATAATATATTCCACACCAATTATTTCGTTGTACGGTATATCACGCACCACAGTCAAACTATACTTGGTCTACGAACCCAAAATCACCAAGTATATCAAATGTGAATCAGGGAATTATATAATTAAGTACTACATACACAAAACCACAACAACGTACGGGGCAGTAACCGGATTCTGTGACGCAAGGGATTATCTGGGAACTCAGAGAAGCTCACCGATAGATCGCAATAACAGACATAATTTGCGATTGCCGGTTAGGTGAACCACAAAACACAAAAAGTGAATACATAGTTTTGAACCAAAACACAGGTAAAAGGTTGAGACAGACTAGAATCGCCACAAAAATGGCCATTACACACATTGACCATTTCTGTTCGCAGCATACAATTGAGCCAACATGATAATAACTTTGGTGTTATACGTGCGTTGAGTGAAGTTCACACAGAATTCGCTGTTTGGTTGATTATGATGCCAGAGAATAGGAAGAGTTTGAGCACTTGACTTGTTGCGAGTTAGTTATCCAGTACTTGACCGGGTACCTGTTCCTCGACCGTTAACTATTGCGGAACAACTTGTACCCAACAACTAACACGCAATAAAAAAATTGAGACTTAACGTTCAGACTTATACCGTATAGTAAATTTCCAAATTCGCTGCCGCACACTAAAATACGCCACATAGTTAATGTCCAGATATAAACCCGAAAATCAACTGTTGAAACATTCCGGCAGCAGACACACGTGCAGCTTGCCAGCCAGCCGTGCAGCTGTGCGCAATGTTTCAGAACTGCGCGTGGTTAGCTTTCGGGTTTATACGTGGACATTAACTATGGGGCGTATTTTAGTGTGCGGCAGCGAATTTAGAAATTTACTATACCAGCTTTAAATAACGTTACTTGAGTGCGGGTGAATTATGGACATTTGACACAGCGTGAATTAATAGAGCTGAGCGATTGAATCAAAACGATCGAAATATGAGAGCGAGTTATCTGTTGCGATATATTGTGAACGCGATGCAATACGAGGCACTATGAGGTTTCTCTCGGTGGTTCCAGCTCGTACCTGGAAATCACTATTTCATAAGAAATGCAGCAATTGAGACAAACAAGTCATTTGCCGACCACACTTACCACGTTTCGATTTCGTGTCCGGCTTTGAAATCGGCGAGACTCAACAGGTACTGAATCGGTAAGACTTTGTTGTTTATGGATGATAAAATTATGCAAAAAAAACAAACGATTTTCATAAAAAAATGACAATATCAACACAATGTGACATACCCGTCCAAGCACGGGTGGTTTGGCGAACACTCCGTAGGTGGCACCGTCCTTCAGCTTGAAAATCACATTGTATTCGGCCAGATTCTGCTGCAGAATGTCGAACTCGAAACTGAAATCGAACCAGCTGTGAAGATGATGGAACAAACATTTTGGCACTTTTTGATTCAATCCTCGCACCACCTTTCATCCCAAACCGGTTCGAGCGACTTTTCGACAACGGACGTCTTGTGTTTGATGATGTGATCTCGGAGCCGCGAAGTGACCTTCACCTGACAGTACGGGTCGGCCGAACCCTGATAGTCGATTGAGGGCACACGGCTGCAATTGGGCGTATAATTAAATGAAAGAGAAAATACGACAAACAATGAAAGAGAAAAACAACAATTACATTGCACGAAATACGGTGACGACCAGTTTGCAATCGTTGAAATCGTACCGTAACCCAATGTGCAACTTGCCACACGTGCCGATCGCCAGTGAACGAACACTGAAACATCAAAAGTATTTCATGATTGTACATACATGGATGCTCAGAAAAAAACGCCAAAAACTTTAGTCAGTGTTAATTGACATAAAGAACAAGCGAAGCACAAACCCGTATCACATGCACCAGCCACAAAAATGAATCACGCACCTGCCCTCCTTTATTCGATGTTTCGGATTTCTCATTCTGCGCAGCAGTCCGCCCCTGTGCTTCTTCAACATGGAACGATCCAACGAACCAGTGAACAAACTCTCATCGTCCGGATAGCCATTGATCGAACTGTATAGCGGGTCTGCAATCGCATTCAAAAATTGTTTGACTCATGTTCTCGCATGTAAACCCAGTAGTGGTTCTTTTAATTGGTTCTGCCAATCATGTTGAAAAATTGCTATCTGGTGCATTCGCACTGACGATGTCCAGGGGCACGCCCGTCTGTGAAAACGAGCCGGAACTCACTGCTGCCACCACGTTCTATTGATATATTCACTGGTCTTACCATTATTATTGATGTGCAGAGTGGGCACGTTGAGATGTGGCGGCACGGGTGGTTTCGACTCGAGTGTACCGTAACCGGACTCTGTGCCCTTCTGCACCGATGCACTCGCAATGTTGTGATCGGTCGAACTTCGTGCCGCATCGATGTCGTGCGACTCGCACGCGTCGCGGGTGGGGGGACGACCGCGTAGGGGCTGAAACATTCGGTATCGATAGGACAAACATGACCCTACAACCGAAGTCTTCCATACCTCTTCTTGAATAGAGCCGGGGTCGTCGTATGGAAAACTTCGGGATATGCGCGTTTTTTTGCAAATCTATTGCTCCACACCGCGTTGTGGCAATCCATCGATATTATGATGCATTTTATTAGGCCCAAAAATATCTCTTACAGCAAGCTAATCATGAGTAAAATTGGGAGCAAAATGGAACCGGAACAAACTAATATTAACGTGATGCAGAAATGGAGCAAAAATACCGGTTGGAGTGGATAAGCAGATTCAATGTAAGAAAAGACAACCCTAAAAACAAACTGATCCTAGACATTAAATCGAAGCATACGTAGATCATGTTACACAACCAGAACAAGCCTATATCAATAGGACCGGAAGAAAATGAGAAGCACTCAATCAACGTGGACAGATTACCAGCTTATTAACCATCGATGCGATGTCATGCATAAGTTCTCATGAAGAGCATGAAAATTTAGTGAGATGCATTTGAGCTGCGCAACGTCGAAACAACAATCCAGGAAGTACACCATCACAATGCAGAGTAAATCAAATGTGTAAAATTTAGAAAAGTTAACAAGCAAAATCACGCGACGACGCAAGAGTTTGACAGACAATGGTACCCAAGAAGGGGACCGAAAGAAGGAGCCTGCTGTAATTTCGGTTGCCGGAATAGTCTCACTTCCATACCCAGCTACTGAGTCAGTATCCTTTCACCGCAGCTTGGAACGTATATCTAGATGTGCACCTATTGCAATTTCAAAACAAATCCAATGAATGCAAATAAACTCAAACTTGGAATAAAACTGAAAAAATCTAAATTTCCACGATAAACTATATGTGACGATCTCATGGACTAATAAATATTTGGCATTGTAATGATATAATACGTGCTTCAATCGTTGTTTTCCCGCACAGAAAATATGGACGACGGAATTAAGTTGGTTGGCATAGCTCGATTTCAACTGTTATAAATAAACGAACACCAAGATGGTGGGGTCGATACACGAACACCAAATAAAAAATTATGGACACAGGGGAGGCACAAAACAATCATCTTCACCAGTCATGCAATTCAACACGTTTGCAGCTAATGTTTCATCATTCTTCCTTCTTATCCCCGTCACCTTTGGGTTGACTGAGTGGCCTGTTGGATGCGCCTGGCGCACTGCCTTTTAGCGGCTGAAAACAGGAAGGTTGTTGAACTAAAATCGGTCCTTGTTTGAAGTACGCGAGGCAAGTGAAACTAATAAAGGTACTCGGGAAGGGAAATGATGACTGCATGATATGCTACATTTTTAAACGTACAATGGGTCACTTCAATAAAGTAGGTGTTTCAACACACATTTTGCAGTCGTCAAAACAGTATTGTAACAGTGGCATCACGGATGTTAGGAGGCCGATAGACAAGAGACCAAAATGAAATTAGTTGACCGAAATAGGCGCCGATAAATAAAAGCCAAGTTTAGCTTCAACAACCTTCCCGTTTTACACACACCCCCGTCGAAGACATCGAGATTAGTCAATTGTTGTGCATTAGTGTTTGTCATGCAACAAGCCAAATCATTAGTGACAACATTACTATCAGAAGATACAGGAATACAATTTTAGGTGACGGTGACGTGACACAACAGCGCGTGTGTCAATGAAACATGGACCGTTATCAAACTGGGTGACCGAATCTGTCTTGGTCGCGTGACGTTTTGAATAAGAAAGAAATTTACTGCGACGATTAATTTCGGGACCGGCATACACCACGGCCTGAGAACAATGTTCAGGTCCGAAACAAGTGGCACTTGTAACTTTCGAAATATGATTACATAATACACAATAGTTCTGTGACCAAGGCCGATCCTATCACCGAGTTTGATACAGCGCTGATTAAGTTAGGCACATTCTACCCTCTTTATAGTGACGTTGACGGGACCGTAGATATCCACTACATAGAGTGGTAAAGTACGAGGTGAAAAGCTTGTCGGGGACCAATATACCGCGGGAAAACATCCACTATATAGAGCTTCCCTCGACTACATAGGGGGTAGACTGTACCAGTGATTAGTTATTCAGGGTAAAGGGGAAGGATGCCAAAACAGCGTAGGAAAGGAAGGACCAAACGCAGTGACTCACCCTCAAACGAATCGACATGGTCAGCCTGGTCTCATGTGTGCCCAATTGCAGACTGAAGTTCTTCTGGACGAATTCCAAGTTTCGTTCGGCCAACAGGCCCGACAACGAGACCACACAGCTGCCGAGACTGCGTTTCGTGTTCACATCGCGCGCCTGTGGGGAAGATCATGTTGAGAATTTTTTGAGAGCGTTGTCTGATCTTCAAAGCGCACTCGGCGCAAAGCTCTGTGCGCTTCGAGGAGCAGGCAATCGGTTTGAAAAAATCCTCCAATACGAGCTGCATCTGCGAGAAATCCCTGTTAGAGACTTTCCGAAAAACAGACGTAACGTGATCACTATGTATGAACATAATGCTTCCAAACATAAACCCACTGCAGGTCAAACTGGATGTTCAGCGCACTTAATACAATTTTCGCTACGCACCTCGACTTTCATCTGTTGCGACTCGGGATGGCTGACAAAGAAGATGAACTTCTCGCCCCATTCCGGGTTGATGGTCTTGAATTTCTGCGATGTTTCCTTCGTTTCCTTGCCCAACTCCAACGTGATGTATGGCGATGGCTCGACGCCGACTTTGGGGAACTGAAAATTGTGCTGGTGCACTAGGCGAATATCGAACCAGCGGAAATAGAGCACAGTAAACACCAGAGAAGTTGTATTAAGCCCGCTCTAACATGTCTTGACCCCTGCATTCAGCACATTATTTGCGCACATTCAGTGCATGATGACGACAACGTACGGGCATGTCCCTCGCATTGTCGACGAACACCATCAACATGGCCGAATGCATGGTGCGATTGGCCTTCAACCATTCCGACTCCCATTGATCGATCTCGAGGTCACGCGGATTGTGCGACAACGACATCCAGTAGATCTTGAGATGCAACGAACCCGACTCGGCACCGTCAAGGTCGAACCACTGCAATCGTAACGCTTGCCATTTTCACACTTTTCGCCCACAAAAGCACTATCAGACTAATAGTACTGTCGGCAAATCAAGCAATAATACACGAGAAATAATACGTCTGAGTTGACGACTTGATTTGACCACAGTACTATTAGCACGTAATCATTACAGACACTCGCACTCGCATGTCCATGAGTTGGCTGTGTGTGCATATTAGTGTTTGTAGACCGAACAGTAAACGCCCAATTATTGGACCAGATGCGGCGATCCAACTCCGTCACGTACCACAGAGTGAGAGTAATTTGTGCACAACAACGCACACAACAGCAATTACAGTCACATGGGCTAATAAGTGAAACATTTGGTCATTTAGTGAGTCAGATACACGATTTTCACGCTTGTCAGCTGACGACGACCGATCTTAATCAACATTGAATAGTTCGCGCTGACATTTCACATAGCACTTCGCAGAGACAGCGTCTGGACTGAACTCGAAAAGCAACATAGCATTGTATTAGCGAGCCCCAAATAAACAACGTGTGTCACTGTTTGCACAAACCTCCTACAATACGTCATCTCAACAAGGATGTTTTTGCAATTAGACGGCTACCGGTGTCAAGTGAATTCTTGATTTGACTGGTCACAAGCAAATTACACTGGTCACAAACGTACCTGATCAATAGAGCCGCGCTGACGCACAGTTGACAGGTCGAGACTAATACGGCCCAACTCTTCATCCTTGCCCTGATCCTCGTCGTACAGCTCGACGCGCAAACGTTGGCCACTTGCTTCGGCAACCACAGCCTATAAATGCAACACGTGGAACATCAGGTTGGTAAGTGACATCTGAGATAATGAGTGCAGATAGTGGTATTTCCAGAGCAAGCAATGCTTGGCCAAACACAAGTGTACAATTGAGGCTTTTCCATGGAACGCAATTTGCAGTAGAAAAAACAGGAACAGACTTTTGTCAGTATTTTACCAACTAGATTGCACATTACCTCAAAGAAGTTATTCCAAATAGCATTAGACTAAATACATCACGTTAGGTACAGTTGCAAGGCACTTAATATACAACCTGCGCAGTGAATTGCGCTCACCTCATAGAATTCATTCCATACGGGATTCAGGTTGTTATCAATCACCTTGGTCTTGAAGACTTGGTTGCCGACTGAAACAAGATAACGAATGATAAAGACCGATTGGCAATAACTCTGCTGAACTCGGGCTGACCGCTGACTGTGACCGTTTCGTATCCTGGTGCAGCTCGGAGGAGATCAACCATATTAAACGCCTGTAGCTTAACATTCTAAAGCTTCGGGTGGCAGAAAAATGACTTCTTAGTGCAGCCGGACTAGATCATACGACTCAGAGTGTATCTGAGAAAGAGTAATTTTCATTCCCGTGCTTTTAAACTCAGAAAGACATCGCAAAACTTGTGTCCGACCCGACTGATCAAAACGTTTCTCAATTTTGCTCCCGCACCGAGCCAACAAGTCTGGCGAGGTGAGTGCGTGACTCACGTGTAACGACGGCATAGGGGTCGGATCGTCCCTTCTTGATGAAGCTGATGTCCTTGTTCATCAATTCGCGCGCCTCGGCCACGTGCAGCCGAATAATGCCGTCCGGCTCGGGGAAGTACAACGCCAATCGGTCAACGGTGGGCACGAGTGGCACGACGATCTGATTGGGAAGCACACAAATGGCCGCCATCTGTTGTTGCACCACCGAACGTACCGCCGCCCTGTGCAATGACGATGTGTGCATTGTTGACAGCAACTAATGTGCGTGGGTGTGTCAAATGTGAAGGCAAGCACAACGACACAAAGGTATGAGCGAACTTTGCTTGGACTTGTATTTTGCGATGCATACAGTCACCAGCATTAATTTCGACCAGTGTAAAGTAATCTTGTTATATTCCACAAATAACAAAACCCCACGTGGTGCACGTACAGCGCGACGCGGGCAAGCGCAAAGTTAAGGCGCGAGTGCTTAGCTTTTCATGTATGAATGAAAGCGGACTGTTTCGTGCAGAAAGGCGCATCACGTGCGCATTGACGGAACGCAAAACAACCCGCCAAAGCCGACGAAACCTCATGGAAACCGACGAATAACAAAACGCGAAACATAATTTTCTGCTAAAGTATTCCTCAGAATGACTGTGGGAAAGGGATAGAGACGATAGAACGAGCGACCATAACTTACGGCCCCATACAAGAGCAAAGAGGCAAACGTCAACTTCTGAACATCACAAATGAATGCGTTGTTGTTGTGAATCCATGTTATGCAAACACAAAACGCAACTCACATCAGTCCAGGCAGCTCCACCATTTCGCCAATACCGGTCAGGTTGAAGTCGACTACCTAAAAATTTAAACGTTAACGAAAAAAATCCGGCGACATGCAAAATCAAAAAAAAATAAGACAGTCTAACGGGATTATCGAGAAAGTGTGCAGACACGGCGCCGACCATCGGGGGGTACGCGATAAGGGGAGCCAGATTGCAGCGAAGTTTGCCGGTGAACTGCAAAAAAAAACGTTGCCCATTAGGAGGAAACCCCAAACACAAGATTCAACTACGAACCTAAGTAAGATCAATGTGTGTCAACGTACCTGCAGCGCGTTCATTCCAGCCTTGAACGCGCCAACGGACGTGACAAACTCGCAGTCACCCGCGTATGCAACGTCCATGTCCATGATGATACGGTCACGACCAACGTTCTCCGTGTACACCTAAAATATGCACGTGTCAACGTCAACGTCAAATAATAGCCACTATAATTTTTGGTTCTCCGCAGTGAGCTCGATGGGTTTCCTCAGTCTGTTCTATTCACGACTTCTTTTATTAAGCTTGCGCTTATTTTACAATCACACACAAACACAAATCTGGGGTTAAATTAATTGGGATTGGGACACCGCTTTTCTGCTTTTTCCTCTGTTCAAACTCAAAGTGGTCTTGCCCACACCGGCTGTGCTCAGTTGCCTGTTCGCCCCCAAGACCGTTCCCACACACAGCCCCCTTCCCAACGACCGACCTTAATGCCATGCACCCTCATCGGGACGTCGCCCATGTCAATCTGATCGAATGAGAATGCCTTGAACGGACTCGGCAATGACGCTTTGACGGTCGGCTCGATCTGCTCCTTGATGTATTTCTTGGCGTACTCGCCGATGTACGGCCACGCTTGTAGAATCACCTGTCGCATTGACAAATGGCAATCATTGGGGCACCAACAACAATTGTGGTCGGTTACATCACACGCCAATAGGGAGAAATCAAACGCGGTCATCAGATTGCCCTTGCCTTCAGCAAGTCATGGTTTGTACATGAAACGTATAAGCATCATAAGAGGTTGACCAATCGCAATAACCTTGACCAACGATAAAAAAACCCTGTTTATTGGTGCCTGGGAACAGCTGAAGCTAGTGGCATTGGCTAAATTGTCCAAGGCAAGAGACTGGCCTGACCTGATTGCCATGTTTGATACCAGCACAACTGACCACCCAAACCTGCCTCATCGTTCACCCACCGACCGACCTTATTGATCCACTCGACCCTCTCCGTGTCCGGGAATTGCACCCAGGTGGGCAGGTCGGCCATGGTCGCCTCGACGATCTCCTTCTCGCGCAACGACGTCGCCCTCATCGCCAACAGTCGTTTCTCGCGTTGCTTCCACATTTTCGTCTTCAGAAAATTCAACGCCACAAAAATGATGATCCACGAAATCGAATAGTCGTAACGGCCTGCAAGGTCACAACAAATCTATATGATTGTCGGACGTGATATAGAAAGTAACTGATAGTGCTGGGGCTGGATGCGTATCAGACACGGTGATAGATCCGCTCCTGCTATGACGCTTAGCATCGTCGAACGACTTTTCGACATTTGCTGAGGCGCTAATTTCAAACAGCGTCATTGCTGTTTATCAGCGCACAGTCAGCAACCTTTCCCAAGAATAAATTTCAAGATCATGCAAAATAGGGACGTGATCCACGCATGACCACCGCGTTTGATATCGACCAATCGACCTTAATGTTTCACGGCCATGCAAACACCGCAGCAATGATAGTGAAGTGAGTGACTTGCCTAAAGCCCACGAGAACGCCATCAACACCACGTTGCCGACCACCGGCAAGATGTAGCTGCTGAGCGGCATGATGTTTCACAGTGATTGCTGTTGTAGTTGACTTGCCAATATCTCTGGCAATGGCACGCTGTCGTCGCCGCTAGCTGCTAATTTGCTACTTCTGATCGTTATACTTTGGCTGAAATTAAATAAAAGTTACATGTCTTATGTTTATGTGCGTAAACGAACAGAAATCAAATTGAATCAAATCAAAATGAACAATGTCGAATACTTCGGCAAGACAAACAAATGGTCAAGCCATGAATGAGCCTCTGTGGCAATGCTCAACCTAAAAGCGCTCTTGCTGACAGTGAGAAAGCAACAAATCGTAACAATACCTGACTGAATATTGTTGACGTTGAGCGGTTGAAAACGGCAAAAAAGTTGCACAACCGAATTTTGAAATTTGATTCCACTAACAAAACGGACTTGACCGACAGATATGGCAAAGTTTTTCACAGTCTCGACCGATGGATATACAATGAGTGAAGAAAAGTATATCTTCAACGAAGCATTGATGCGGGCAAAGTTTGTGTCCTGCGTACCGCAGACTGGTGGGCACACTTCGCTACAAAAAAGTTTACGCGCGTAAAAACCGACATTTCGCTCAACCGGCATAAACTCACAGGCTCAATGCTCATCTGAAGGTATACATGTTTGCTACGTGAATGGATAAGTGCGGGGACGGCGAAGTAAGCATGGGCTGGAAAACGCTTCTACAGTACAACACGGTGCGACCAAGTCAAAGCAAAAGTTCAGTAAACACTGCCGAATGCTCGTTGTTTTGTTACACAGCTGTAATATTCTGTCTGTGCGATGAAAACGGAGAAAAAATGAAAGCGAATTTTACGCATGGCTGACTTGGAACATACGAAGGGTCGTTTGGTTATGAATTGCAATGTTTTTGACTTGACACCGAAGCTTTGTAAGCTACATAGGTACCGTTTCTGTGGTTGAAACAGAAAGTGCTGGAGAACCTACAAAACACCATCGTTGTGCCGCATAACGCTTGAATTCAGAGAACAAGCGACCAAAGCAACAACATCTCCACATCTTATGTAAAACATTTGCCGAAAAGTGCATCGCGTTCGGAAAGACTTTTCTTTTTTGCGCATTCTGGGGGCTACAAAATGAACAACCTGGAACACACTGTGAGTGCGAACACTTACGCCGTTCCAATGAACCAGAAACACAAGAAGTCAGCTGTTAAAAATGAAAGCACCTTGTTCGTACGTTCGGTGTGCGTACAAAGACCGAGCACCTGGGCACTAAGGGTTGGGAGAGTGATGTTCAGTCATTCAGGCAGTTTTCGTCTGATAAAAAAAGACTGTGGTGCTTGTTTACTTACCGGTTGACACATGACAATAGAGCGCGATATTTTTATGCACCAACCCTTATCCGAAATTTTCACCAAAAGTCTTGGATGAAACCGCATATTACGCATAGTATTGGTTGGCATGCACACCAACACATCTTTGAGAGAGCTCGTGGAATCCATGAATGAACCACGTCACCAGCTACGACTGCCGGGTATGAACGCACCTGATGACAGAAAGTAAGGCATACGTGACGACAAGTTCGGATGATTGAAAAAGTTTCATAAATGAGCCAAAGTGGTGCAAACACCGTTTCTGCCATGTGAAAGGGAAGCAAAACACACTGGTTATGAAAATTGGTATTGATACAAGGTTCTTTCATAACGGTTAGTTACTACGACGTGACGCGATTACAAAGCACGAGTTGGACGTTGGAATACGGGCGCTGGTTTTTATGCGCGCACAAACAGGTTGCATACTGTTTACGATATAAAACTGGGAAGCATGGGGATGACAGGTACAGTTCAGTTGGCTTGGTTTACGACCCGTCGTGAAAAAGCACGGTGGTAACACTACGTCCTGGTTTCGCACCTCAAAAATAGCGTGGGTGCAATGTTTGGTTGGCCAGTGATTCAGTGCGCTTTGCGCGCGTGTACACATATACATACATACATGTTCAAATACAGTCACCACACACCAAGCAAAAATAGAATAAGGCAACCGGCTGCGTCGAAATACATACAGCTGAACTGAACTGAACACACGCCACAACTTGATGCAGAAGCAATCCGGGCACCAGCTCCGCATTGTAAGTTGCATTTCAAAGTGATGCCCAGTGATGGGATAGCTTTGTGGGGAGCACAAAAAACGCCTGAGAACATGTACGAAGCAAAGGTTTGCATCCGCTCATCCAATACATACATACAATGGATCAGATCAAAATCGAACGGTCAGCCATGGTTGCGATGCGTTCTGGACAGAGATAAGCGCGCATATCCTAAAAATCACCACGTTGTTCCCAATCATACAGCAAACAACGCAAC
>JASAMV010003867.1:0-13353 GCA_030248065.1 Rhynchonema sp. JSB1_4
ATAAGCTTTTCTTCTGTTTCGGTGATGTTTTTAGTCGCCTTTTGCTCCTGTGCGTAACCACTGATATCTTTTTACTTTGGGGAGTAAACAATCTTGTATAGGTGTTTTATATGCGACCAGCATGATACCGAGAACCATATCCTGATTCTTGCCGCGCGACAGCAGGCATTTTTCTTCTTGTATACAACAGTTCATCCTCCTTATAATCCCGGTCATGTTACGATAAAGAAGGCAGACTATGGTTTTTAATCATTCACTTTTTGTTGCTCACCAGATTAAAGCTGATTTTCACCATTTGTTTGAGCGCCTTGAATCCCCACTCGCCCTTTTCACTTTCCAGCTCGAGCACCTTCGAGAAGTTCTCCAACGCCGCTTGCGGATCGGACTCTTTGAGCGCTTTGCTGTTGTAGTATTGATTCTCGAGGTCTACATTCGGCTCATCCTCCGAGTCGTCCGAATATTCCTGCAAATTGACAAATAATATCGAATGCGAAACATGGGCGCAGTCAGAAAGCTGAAAAATTCAGTTTTAATTATAATTTTTTACACAAACTTTGTTACTGCGAGCTCTCAGATCCAATTATGCCACGGAAGGTGGAAGCGTTGAGAATTTGAAACACATTCGGCGACTTCTTGATTAAAAACGATGTTTTTTGAAAACATAAGCTTCAGAAACATCGAAAAAGTTCATGAGAAAAATCTGACCTAAAAATCTGGCCCAGCCGTGCTTTGGTGTACCGGATAGGCCCTGGCCGACAAATCCCGGCCACTTCCGATTTCAGTGTGCATTACTTTTGATTTGAAAAAATTTAAGGGTATGGTCTAATTTTGGGGGCGGTGTTCGTGGATGGTAGGACTGTGGATGGTGGTATTTGAACTACGGTTGATCTGCAAGTTTTAGCCGCGGACGGAGACAGCTATCTGCAATACGGTGCGTTGGTTATGGTACCTAATGCCTAATTGAAGCAACCGTAGTTCAAACGCCGTCATCCGCAATCCTACCACCCACGAACACCTCGGCCCCAAACTTTAAGTCCTATATGTAGGACAGGTATTTCAACTAATGTGAAGAACGCTATTGAGCCCCCTATAAAATTAGAAGTAAGAAGACAAACACAAACCAAATCATATTCCTCTTCCATGTCATAATCGTCATCAGCCATTGCGTTGTGTGATGGTTGGTTGGGTAATCGTAGTGATTTGATGTTGTTGGCCGACCGACTCGGAGCCGGCCCGGGCGGTACTGACTGTTGCAGATAGGATATTGCGCAATAGCCCTAAAAAGCCCTAAATAGCACGATAGCCCTAA
Organism: Rhynchonema sp. JSB1_4; assembly: GCA_030248065.1. Lineage (NCBI taxonomy): Eukaryota > Metazoa > Nematoda > Chromadorea > Monhysterida > Xyalidae > Rhynchonema > Rhynchonema sp. JSB1_4. The sequence continues at coordinate 1,310 of JASAMV010003867.1, forward strand.
AAATGATTTTTTTAAATTTTTAAAATATAAGATTTAAAAAAATTTTTTCATCCGCTTTTCACCTTAACTGACAGCGACAACCGACGATGACTGTAGCCGCCGCACGCGCAGAGATGTTTAAAATATTTTCTTGTTTTTTTAGATGTTGCTCTTTTTTTAATTTAAAAAAATATTTTTTTTGATATTTTCTACTTTTCTGTAATTACAGGTTTCGGGCCTGAGTTCAGACGCGCAATTACGGTTGCAGTTTGCAGTCATTAGGGCGGCCCTCATTTGATGGAAATAAAAGTCATTAGGTTTCTTGAAGAAACTTAATGACTTTTATTTCCATCAAACTTATTACCCTTTTTTCGGCCAATTGCAGATATTCGAATTAACGAAGAATGGTCAACACCAGTGATGTAGTTGGGGGTATTGGGGGCTCCAACTGCTAGGTAGCTTTCTTGCTCCCAAACCCATACCCGATTTTTGATACCAAGTGCCCAGTGGGTAAATAATTTATATTTTTGAAAAAAAAAACGGTTTCTTCTAAAAAACGGTTTTTTTTCAAATAAATTACCAGTACTTAAGGAATTCCGAAAATTTGAAAATTGAATTTGAAAATTTCGCGTTTCTTTGCAGCCATTTTGTCAAAAAATGAAGACCAGGCATCAGAAACACAGATTTAGGAAATGGATTTTCATGTCGTTGCTTTGTGATGTTTCACGGAGCCCACACATTTTTACAGGAGGGGAAAAACGAAAAAAGTTTGAGGCAGGCCTGCCCCCCCAAAAAGTGGTCAGTGAATTAATAGAGCCCCCCCCGGAATAGAGCCCCCCTAAATAACATCCCCTATACAGTAGTGTATTAAGGCTTGATAGTGGTGCACAGGTACACTTATGCACCTTTGTTGCTCGTTCAGAGCACATAATACGCCTGTTATTGACGAATAGACACGAATAAATGCGATTACAAGCGAAAAACATCCTTTCAAACCCATTTTTAGGGGTTTTTGTGGGGTATTTCTGGGAACAATTTTTCAGGTTCGGGTCAGTGAATTAATAGAGGCCCCCCGGAATAGAGCCCCCAAAATGGGGTCAGTGAATTAATAGAGTAATAATGAGTGTGGTGTCAGGCCAATCGACCAAAGATAACCTGGGGGGAAGGTTTCGGAGTTACTCGAGATACCACCCAGAGGCTACACAAGATACCCCTATGGTCCATCAAAACCAAAAGGCGAAAAAAGGCCGTTTTTTTCATGCAATTTTACTGCAAAATTGGCCTAAAAATGGGTACTTTTTGACATTTTTGCCGAAAATTGGCCTAAAATGACCATTTTTGGGTGTTTGCGCGCGCAGCACGCGCGATTTTTAGGGTTCCGAGGTCGAAAAACACCTATTTTTGCCTTTGAAAAGTATAAATCTACTTACTCGAGATACCCTTTGGGGTCGGCTCGAGATAGATACCCTTTCCCCCATCCCCCCTAAGGGTTGACTCGAGATAGATACCCCTTAGGGGGGGGAATCCCCCCATCCCCCCCAGCCACTACAGTGCCCCCTTCTATTTAGGTTTTTACGGTATCTATCGTCAACACTTATGGGCTAATCTATCTATCGTCATATCTATCTATCTATTTTGGGGGGCTCTATTACGGGGGGGGGCTCTATTCCGGGGGGCTTCTATTAATTCACTGACCCGAACCTGAAAAAAATGTTCCAAGAAATACCCCCGAAAACCCCTAAAAAGGGGTTTGAGAGGATGTTTTTTCGCTTGTAGTCGCATTTATTCGCGTCTAGTCGTCAATAAGAGGCGTATTATGTGCTCTGAACGAACAACAAACGTGCATAAATGTACCTGTGCACCAGTGCTGTGGCTACTTTTGCGGGGCGGGTAGGGTACATAGGTGGAAAAAATCGGGGCGGGTAGGGGGGTAGTGTACCCAGGGTAGTACTTGGGGGGGGGGGGGGGGTGGGGGGGTCCCCCCCTCCCCCCCCAAATTCATCTATCTATCGTCAACACTTTTTGATTTCATCTATCTATCGTCAACACTTATGGGCAAATCTATCTATCGTCAACAAATTCTGGGAACAATCTATCTATCGTCAACACATTTCGACCCCAAAATGGGTATTTTTGCCTCAAAATGGCTCAAAATCGGTATTTTTTGTCCCAAGTAGGCAAAAAATCGCGCGCTACGCGCGGATTTAGTACATCTAAGTACATTTTCATTAATATTTACACATTATTACCTACTTAGTACACTATACTATACCTTGATTTTTGGCGACCCCCCCCCCCCCCACCATCTATCTATCGTCAACAAGTTTGGGTCGACCCCCCCCCCCAGATTTCGGACTTGGGTCATCTATCTATCGTCAACACATTTCGGGTCCCAATCTATCTATCGTCAACACCCTGACCAAGTACTACACTGAGTGTACCTGGGATTTTGGGGGGGGGGGAATCCGGTTTGGGGGGAGGGGGGGGGAAGATTTTTGGGGCGGGTAGGGTACAATACAAGTTTTTTCGGGTGCCTGTTTTTATGTACTAAAAAGTGCATATATCGCGCGCAGCGCGAGATTTTTTGCACTTTTTAGGGTTTTCGGTCGAAATTTGGGCATTTTTGACCGAAAAATGGGCATTTTGGGGGTAAAAATCGGGGCGGGTAGGGTACCAGGGCGGGGCGGGTAGGGTACCATTGGGGGGGACCCCCCCCCCACCCCCCCCCCAGCCACAGCACTGCTGTGCACCACTATCAAGCGTTAATACACTACTGCAGTGTAGTTCCTGGTCCGGAGGGGGAGATAGCGGACCCCCCGTTTTTTTCGGAGGGGGAGATAGTGTACCCCCGAGGGGGGGGAAGGGGGGGGAAGACCCAAATTCGGGAAAAAGTCACTTTTTGAGGTAGAAAATTTGACCTATAGTAAGAGTATCACGCGTGATCCCCTTGTATTCATCATTCATTCTGGTATTTGATACGGATAAACCTTAGTGGTTTAATTGGCGGACGTCTGCGAGGTACGTTCCTCGTGGCTCCGCGCGTGCCAAGCGCGTTGCTGTTTGTGGCCCAAGAAAAATATGAAGGACTATTCGTGGCGCAAGAAAGTGGCCGAGGCCAAGAAGAAGAATTTGAAAAGAATTTATTTGGATGGGCAAGACAGCTATGAATTGTTCAAGGCATTTGAAGATTGGACCAAGTCAATGCCGTACAATGATGAACTGTGCAAGGAGTGGGTCTGCGCGATGTACGATGCTGTCAATTATGGGACGTGGCAAGGTTTGGATCGGGTCGTTCAGTTGATTGAAATGGAGGAGAGAAAGAAAGAAAGAGATGATTGGGTGAAGAAAGTGAAAAAGTTGATGGAACCGCTACCAAAAGTAGCGAAGTTCTTGACCGGCACACCGTTGGTGCCTGTCAAGTTGTGGCAGGTAAAAGAAGAAAAGCAGATTGAGTCCCCCCAGAAGACGTCGGCTGAAGAACCCGCTCCCATGTCCCCAATTCCGAATCCCACCCCTGACCTATGTGTCGTGTTGTTCGACGTTTCGTGTGAAGAGCAGATGTTGGACACGACACCGACGTTGCGGCCGATGAAATGTGAAGAACAAGAGAGTCAATGGATTGTATGGCCGAGCGTGGACAAGGCGATGGAATGGAAGATGAAGAGGAAGAAAATGAAGAGAAAGGAGAAGATAAAGAAAGAGAAGAAGGAACAGAAAAGGAAGAAGGGCAAGGAACCAGAGAAGGTGAAACCGAAGAAACCAGAATCGCGACAGTCGAAACCGAAGAAACGTGTGCGACGTGGCGCCACGACAACAATCAACCACGAACCCGAATCGATGACAATGATGATCGAGCGTGCCACGTCGAAAACGACGACCGATGTGAAGAAAGAGATGGTGGCACGAGGTCGAGGTGTAAAGAAGAAGAAGAAAGAGAAAAATATTTTGAGCTCTGGTTTCGGTTGTATTTAGGCTGATTTTAGGAATAGAAAGGAAGTGATAAAGGGATTTCATGTGATTTCCGCCAATTTTCTTCTGTATTTATACCCCACATTTCTTTCCATAGGCTCCCTTGGTGGGGGAGGAGTAAGAGTATCACGCGTGATCCCCTTGTATTCATCATTCATTCTGGTATTTGATACGGATAAACCTTAGTGGTTTAATTCTATTTTTGCCCCTTTTTGGAAAAAATTCTTCATAAAAAGGGTTTTTTGGCGACTTTTGAGAACATTGACCTGAAAATCACACATTTTAGGCCTAAAAATGCCCATTTTAGGCCTAAAAATGGCCATTTTAGGCAAAAATTGGGGGAGATAGTGTACCCGGAGGGGGAGATAGGGGGATAGTGTACCACCCGAGGGGGAGATAGCGTACCCGAGGGGGGGGGACCCCCCCCTCCCCCCCCAGGAACTACACTGCACTACTGTATAGGGGATGTTACTTAGGGGGGGCTCTATTCAGGGGGGGGGGGGGGGCTCTATTAAATTCACTTACCCCTTTTTGGGGGGGCTGTATTACGGGGGGGGCTCTAGTCCGTGGGGGGCTGTATTTAGGTTTTTACGGTATTTGCCTACATATACTCAGGGTAGTACTTGGGGGGGGGGTGGGGGGGGGTCCCCCCCAAATTCATCTATCTATCGTCAACACTTTTTGATTTCATCTATCTATCGTCAACACATATGGGCAAATCTATCTATCGTCAACAAATTCTGGGAACAATCTATCTATCGTCAACACATTTCGACCCCAAAATGGGCATTTTTGCCTCAAAATGGCTCAAACTTGGTATTTTTGTCCCAAATAGGCAAAAAATCGCGCGCTACGCGCGGATTTAGTACATCTAAGTGCATTTTCATTAATATTTACACATTATTACCTACTTAGTACACCATACTATACCTTGATTTTTGGCGACCCCCCCCCCCACCATCTATCTATCGTCAACAAGTTTGGGTCGACCCCCCCCAGATTTCGGACTTGGGTCATCTATCTATCGTCAACACATTTCGGGTCCCAATCTATCTATCGTCAACACCCTGACCAAGTACTACACTGCATATACTTGGCTGTTTTGGCTGACAATGTGCACAAGAACAAAATAATGACAACGACGACATATCAAAAACATTTTTGTCATATATCATTTTTGTCATACAGTCAACAAGTGTACAATACAGTCGTGCAGTTTTGTACACTTGTTGATTGCACAAAACATTACCGTAAAAACCTAAATACAGCCCCCCCCGGAATAGAGCCCCCCCCGTAATACAGCCCCCCCAAAAAGGGGTCAGTGAATTAATAGAGGCCCCCCCGGAATAGAGCCCCCCCCCTAAGTAACATCCCCTATACTGTAGTGTATTAAGGCTTGATAGTGGTGTACAGGTACATTTATGCACGTTTGTTGTTCGTTCAGAGCACATAATACGCCTCCTATTGACGAATAGACACGAATAAATGCGATTACAAGCGAAAAAACATCCTTTCAATCCCCTCTTTAGGGGTTTTTGGGGGGTATTTCTCGGAACAATTTTTCAGGTTCGGGTCAGTGAATTAATAGAGGCCCCCCCGGAATAGAGCCCCCCCCGTAATAGAGCCCCCCCAAAATGGGGTCAGTGAGTTAATAGAGCCCCCCCCTTCTATTTAGGTTTTTACGGTATTGTCATAAATGTCATAGAGTCAACAAGCGTACAATACAGTCGTGCTGTAATGTACACTTGTTGACGCATGCATTAGCTGTGCTTAATTTATTTTTGTCACACAGTCAACAAGCGTACAAATCGCACCCCCGTGTTTTGTACAGTTGTTTACAGTCAACCAGTGTCTGGTTACCCCCTCGCCTGGTACCAGCCAGTGGTCTCCCGTTAAACCTTTCTCTCTCATACGAAAAATTAAGAGTCCGAGTGGCTTTTATGAACTCAAGTCTGGTGCTCACGAGAGTGTAAAACCTGCGCACCTGGGCGGTAAACACCCCGTAGCCCGTAGCCTATTGAACATACTGCTGTCAGCATGGCAAAATTTATCGACTTTGAAGTTGAAGTCTTCTGTTTTGTCGTACAAACCAAACAGGACTTGCTTTTTATCCGAGAATGAACTGCTTACGTCCATGTAATCAGCTTTGGAAACTGTGGTGTTAGTGCGATTTAGCGGGTGGATATATTTGTTTGGCTAAATCCATAAAATTTTCATCGCCAATCGCAATAACGTCATCCACGTAACGACCAACGAATTGTATCTTTTTGACAAGGTTTTTGTTGACTGTTTTTATCAAGAAGTCGTACTCACACATTGACAGAGTCAGATCAGTAATCAAAGGAGCACATGCTAGGCCCATTCCAACCCCTTTGGTCTGTTTGAAGATTTTGTTGGCGAATTTTACATAAGACGGACTGGTAACTATTGATAGTAGATCCATGATATCAAAAGCACGTAGTGCGCGGTCCTTTCTAGTAAAGGTAGCTGTGTACTGGTATGTTTGCCCACTGTGTTTGAGGTATTTTTTACCCGCATTCTTGAACAGAAACACAAGCGCGCGCCAGATGTTTCATGATCTTGGCGCTTAGCAAACCACGCGCGACGTGGCTACAGTAACCCGAAACATTTTAGGTGTGTAAGAATTCAGGGTGATACGGTATGGTCTCAGCCTGCGGCTGGTTTGACTATACAAACGGGAAATGTCAGAAAATTTTGTTCATTTCTTTTATACCGGCGAAGCATCATTCAGTTGAAAGTCGTGGCAATTCATCCTGTCACCGTGCTTCCCTTTCCTTAAGTACTATGTCACCACTTTTCTAGCTTTTTTAGTACTAAAGAGCAGCAAAAGTGGTGACACAGGCCTTAAGTACTATGTCACCACTTTTTTCCCTTTTTTAGTACTTAAGAGCAGCAAAAGTGGTGACACAGATCTTCAGTACTATGTCACCACTTTTTTCCCTTTTTTAGTACTTAAGAGCAGCAAAAGTGGTGACAGTCCTTATGTACTATGTCACCACTTTTTTCGCCTTTTCAGTACTTAAGAGCAGCAAAAGTGGTGACAGTCCTTATGTACTATGTCACCATTTTTTTCGCCTTTTCAGTACTTAAGACCAGCAAAAATGGTGACATAGTACTTAAGGCCTGTGTCACCATTTTTGCTGCTCTTAAGTACTAAAAAAGAGAAAAAAGTGGTGACATAGTAGTTAAGGTCTGTGTCACCACTTTTGCTGCTCTTAAGTACTAAAAAAAGAGTAAAAAGTGGTGACATAGTACTTAAGGTCTGTGTCACCACTTTTGCTTCTCTTAAGTACTAAAAAAGCCAGAAAAGTGGTGACATAGTACTTAAGGAAAGGGAAGCACGGTGACAGTCTGAATTGCCACGACTTTCAACTGAATGATTCTTCGCCGGTATAATGAAAGAAACGAACAAAATTAAGACCATACCGTATCATCCTGAATTATTACACACCTAAAATGTTTCGGGTTACTGTAGCCACGTCGCGCGTGGTTTGCTAAACGTCAAGAACATGAAACATTTAGCGCGCGTTTGTGTGTGGTGTTTATCGGCTTCCATGCGCAAACGGCGCGAGACGTGGCTTCAGGAACCCGAAACCTTTTGTAATATATGTGTAAGAATTCAGGGTGATGCGGTATGGTCTTAAGACTGCAGAGTATGGCTGGTTTGCCTATATTCATAATACATAGCGTCTTGCATTTGTACCGGGCTTTCCTGTTTCCGCTGGCTTTTCAGCGGCGAATCCTCATTGATGACCCTGATCGTATTATGCGGGTGGCACTTTTGATCAACGGACACCGATTGAGAATTGGACGCCTTGGAATTGCGCATATTAAGGTGTGCTAGCTGACTGAAAAATGTGTTCGGTCATTGCGGTAGCTCATCAGAAATACTTATTTCCTTATTTGGTCCTTATTTGGTGCTGCATTGCCCTACGCGCGTCCACAAGAACAAAGACAACTTTAGTACGCGTTAAAATCGCCGAACCATAGCTCAGTTGGTAGAGCACCGGTCATGTTATCCGAAGGTCGGGGGTTCGAGTCCTCCTGGTTCGCAATTATTTTTTCGCTGCTATTGTTGTCGACGCAACTCATCAGAAATGAAATGCACAATATTCTGCAGAACGTAAAATGCACTATCGTCCAGAAAATAAAATGCACAACAGTGCAAAAATAAAATGCACAATCGTGTATTATATATGATGGAAATGCACAATTGTGCAGAAAATATAATGTTATGCAACATGATTTGGATTTTACGTCCTGCGCAATTATGCATTTTTCTGCACTTTTTAGCATTTCATTTTCTTCACAATATTGTGCCATTTATTTTCTGCGCTATTGTGCATTTTGTGTTCTGAACTATTGTGTATTCTGTTTTCTGCTGAGCTGCTGCAGTGGCCCGAACGTATTTTGTAGTTAGCTCGTGGGCCTTTGATATTGACCGTCTCCGCCCTGATGAGCTACTGCAGTGAAAAGGGCTGTGGACCATAGTGGTCACTGGGCCCTGTTGCTGCATCTTTACCTGATGGACCCTAATGCTATGGACCCTACCGAGAGGTGAACCCTAAGACGATGGACCCAACGATGGATGGACCCTACTGCTATGGACCCTAACGCTACTGGTCCCATGAGCAGGGTTGGGCAAAAAACGTTTGTTTTTCAAAAAATCGTTTTTTTAAAAACGTTTTTTTAAAACGCCCAGATGACCCAAAACATGCCCAAAAATTTGGAAAACGCTCATGTTGGGAAGAAAACGTGGTTAAATGAAGTAATTCTATGTGTTCTGAGGCAAAATAAACGGGTTTCAAGCCTTTTCTAGCGAGTTGTTAAGATCCCATATCAGACCCGCATCATGGGACCAACTTTGACCATCATTGAAAGTCAAACTCCGTATATCGACGTATCTCGACAAAGTAAAAATTGGTCGAAAATTTTTTGAAAAAAAAATGGGACAAGAAATTGATTTTCCTTGATAATCAGGGTACTTTTCCTGAAAAATCAGAGAAAATCAAGGAAATTCAGGATTAAAAAAAAACAAAAAACGACCCAGGCGGTTTTTTTTAAAAAACGTCGTTTTTTTAAGAAAAAACGCCGTCGTCTTTTTTGGCCCAACCCTGAGCATGAGACCCTAATGCGCGCTGGACCCGAATGCGTACTGGACCTCAATGATACGCAACGCCATTTGGCGGCCGTTTTTTGGTTTTTTTTAGCCAGTTTTTTCACAGTCACACCCCCAGAGAGAGAAAATGAGCAATTTTGCATTGAGTTTTTCCGTTCGGTGATTCGTTCGGCGTGCCGAGCAACAACCGTGCATGTGCCTGGCGCATTGTGCTGTTTTTTCCCTCTGTGTGTTCCACTATTCTCAGGTGCCGACTGACTTATTCCTTGAGCACTGCACTGACTTCGCTTTTTTGTATTGCATTCGATGCAATGATATTTTTCCTGCTGTTTCGTTGATATCATTAAACGAATATAACGACTGCAGTGCGTGGTGTTCCCATGTTGTTTCATATACTATGAGTTAACTCAACGATAATCATTTTAACTACAAATCGCAGAGTGTTTATGGACCTGACAAATATTGTAACTTGAACAACTTTTTATATTTGTGTACTTTTGTGCGTGTGGACGAGCATAATATCACCACAACAGTGCGATGACTTGACAGTTTTTTATCACAAACCTGCGCATCACAAAAGTACACATGTGTATTCGTTTCGTAACAAGCAAACCGATTTCATTCTGTGTGTGTTGCTATTTCGTGTGCGTCCTAAAATTAGATAAGAAGAACGTCTTGTCGTCATGCACCTTGCACACGTAACGCAAAAATCAAACACACACAACTGGGTGTCCATTTTGTGTTGAGCAACACACCAGACTATTATAACTGAAATTGTGAAATTTTCTTCCACCATGTCTGATTCTGAAGAGCCCCACATGACCGCTGTTGACCTGTTGAGTCAAATGGAGACGAAAGGCAAAGCCAGATTGCTGGAAAGTTTGAAGCACGACGATAGCGGTCAAAGTGATTCAGGTAAGTACGCCGGCAGCATTTCAAATTTTTCGGCACATACATATGACAAAACCCTGAAACCTTACAAAAATGGACTAGTTCCAAAAGCAGTACATTGACATGCAGATTACATGTGCTGAAATTTTTTTAGAATCTAACCATAACAATTGCCTGCCGCCGACCATTCGCGATTTGGTCGCACAGAATTCAGCCGACGGCAGCAAGTTCGATTTCTACACGTGTCTGCTGACAAAAATAGCCCGATCACAGTTGCTGGACGAAAAGGCGCGATCGGAGCCGAAATCCCAAAAGGCGCACGTCACCTGCAATCCGCTCGACGATAAACTGACGATCGAACAGACACTTCTGACGAGCCTGTCCCGAGTCTATGCCAGAATTTTCGATAATAATGCTGACGTAAAGGAAAACGACGAAGACACGCTTCTGAACAACGTTGTCAGCTATTGTCGAACTCTCGGTTTCGATATGGCGATTGAAACGTCCGAAAAACTGACCAGAGATCAACTTGAAGGGATTCTGGGCGCAAATACGTTGCTGCGAAGAGAAGTCGCACGTCACGCTGATGCTGAGATGCTGCCTGCAGAGTTGGCTGGCAAGGATAGAGGTGCCCTCCACTTTCATAACGTCCTTTTTGAGACGTTCCCTGTCAGACTTGCAAGAAATTCAGGATCAAACGTGACAGAATTGCCGTTGAAGCCCGCGATTCTTCGGTCACTCGCTCAATTGTTGCGATGCGATATTTGCGAGGGAACGCTGACCAATCCAAGTGGGTGACATAGATTATCAGTTTCTGGGTCTGGCTTGGGGCTATCAACTTTCACCGAACGACAGCAGTGTGGCGCTAACTGTCGTCAGTCACCAACGGGCACGACAACAACGCTTGTTATCATGCCCCTTGGTAATGGAGCATCCAAGGTTTCCGCCACCAGAATGGCAAAATAGTGCACATAATACACCAAGCACAGACGGACACTGCCATATCTGCTCTTGTTCTGCGTGCACTGTGATGTGATCTGTCGTCACCACTAGCCATGATACTGACAACTTGTGTTATCATGCCCATTGATGGTGCGTGTCACCCAAGGGTCACCAAGAATGCCTGACATGCAGGGACCCTGCCATGTTTGCACTCGTTCTGCGTGCAATGTCTGCGTGACCAGCGTACGGCCGGGCCCGACGGCACAATCGTGTGTGCCACGTGTCAACGTCGCATTCATGCACCGAACATTGAGTACATCAATCAGATGCCCGTTACGACTGCACTCACTGCACTCCGGAATGTCTATCAGGTTCCGATTTTTAAATTTTTAGACAGAGAACTCATTTTAATCGAAAAATACTTCATTTTCATCGATTTCATTTCAGAGCTATTCGATTTCGAGTCAGTCCAGCCCTGATCCACTGATGTGCGCCATGTGTGTGGCCGTTGGTGGTTTCTATCACGCTTTCACGGGAAAACTGTATTGCGCGGTCGGTAATGTTTCACGTGCTCTATTTCATAATGCGGTGTTCCGTGATACCGTAGTCTCGATATTTACTTCAACAATTGCCGAGAAGTATACCACATCGAAACAACGAATCAATAATTGATTTTCCAGGATCATGCGCACAACGTGTTCCACGGGGACACAATTCGAGCCTTGGTACCGTCACATGAGCTCACCGACGTCAACAAGACCCGTCACCGGTTGCAGTTGTACTGTCCGCAACATCAGTGGCTGTTGACGCATTTCTGCTGTTTCTGTCAAGTTCGTTCGTTTCAACAAAGTCTTAATTTTGGAAATTTGCCATTTTTTACAGCCAAATTGCAAAAAAAAGTCCGAGCTTGAGGTGTTTCACGCGCTACACGCACAGGTGCCAATCTGCAGTTTACCGACGTGTATCAGCTGGGTCATCAACAACACGGAGAGCTGAAGAACGTAGATGAGGTCATCGAACAAGAACTTGAAACATTGAAAAGGAATTGGTAAGCTCTAGATTTTGTTGAAAGTGGCTATGTGTGTCGTTATACGCTGCGTGCGTTACACGTTATGGAGTCTGT